>CAVNYN010288616.1:0-89710 GCA_963692815.1 Nyctanthes arbor-tristis | reverse complement strand
ATCATTTCTTTCTCAATGGACAGTAAGGCCAAACCATTTAGTCTTTGTATTAAAGCTAATTCCTTTGCCTTCTTTTTTCTCTTTTGATATCTGGATAAATGTTTTGGAGGCGTGGCATATGCTAAGTAATCACATCACCAGAAGAAGAAATAAACAGTAATTAATCTCATCACTATGATAGAGGTATCATTCATCAATTGCAAGTTAAACAAACTAAAAATAATGTGTTACAAATAACATAGTATTCACAATTTATGTAATATGTTTTATTGTAAAACCTTGTTTATAATGTAATTCTTTTAATCTTTTGCATTTTTAATTGTACTACAAATTCAATAGACAATTGGTGCAAATTACAAGTTAATCCTTACTGCCTTTGCATTGTTAGTCATTGTTAATTTGAATACAATTAGTGTATTATGTATCTTTTAATCTTTTTTTTTTCCTTTTTGTGTGTGGGAAGTATGTATCTTTTAATCCTTACAAGTTACAATTCACAAACTACAATTGACATATGACAATTCAAATTGGCAAATGACAATTCAATTTTATTACCACTATGTTTTAAAGAACAAATAAAGACACAAGGCAGTAAGGCAAAGAAAAATGCTCATCCAAAGACCAAAACTCCTCACTCCCACAGCCAGAGTACCATATCAATTAACCTCCTCAAATCCAATCCCTAAACCAAAGTACCAAACCAATTAATCTCCTCAAATCCAATCCTTAAACCAACTGCTCAAATCCAATCCCTAAGCCAAAGTACCAAACCAATTAACCTTTTCAAATCCAATCCCTAAACCAACTCCTCAACTCCAATCCCTAAGCCAAAGTACCAAACCAATTAACCTCTTCAAATCCAATTCCTAAACCAAAGCAAGCAATTTTCTCTACAAACCAAAAACAAGTAACAAATGCCAAGACAGTAACAAGATTAGGCAATGCCTAACCTGGACGAGCACTAGCAGGTCGACGACGGCCAGAGAGAGAGCAGCCACCGGCGACCAAGCAGCCGGCAGCGCAAACAGGCAAAACCGCACAGAAGGCACTGTAGAATGGTAACGGCAGAGTGCAGACAGAAGCCCCCAGTAGTCGGCAGCGTAGAACAGCAGCACCCAGCATCCCAGCGCAGCACCGGTGATTAGCGAAGTCACGGCAACGCAGCAGCCAGAGGACGGAGATGGCGATTGATTCGCGACTAGGACCGGTGAATGTGGCGAATTTAGGCAAACTAATTGAGAAATTTTTAGGGTTCTTCAATCTTCAAGTTGGGAATTTAGGGATTTAGAAATTTAGGGCTTCTTGGCAATTAGGGCAAATGGAAATCCAATTCGTGCAACAAATCTGAATTTTGAACTTTTTTTTTTTTTAAATCTGAATTTGAAACAAAATTTTTTTGGGTCATTATGGGGCCCTTGACTTTTTTTAGATTTGGGCCTTAAGCTTTGTAATTTTGGGCCCTGAAAAGTTAAAAAAAAAAGGGTGTCAAATGTATTTGGGCCAAGTATAACCAAAAGAAATGGGCCCTTCTTAGTCTTGGGCCTGAGGCGGCTGCCTCTTTTGCCTCAGCCCAGGACTGGGCCTGGCCTAGAATAAGGTTTGGATGTGAATGCAGTGAAAAATATAAGAAGCGCAAAAGTCAATCTAATCATGAACTAAAAAAATTGAGATATGTTGGAACACGTAAGTGTGGTTGTCCTTTTGATCTAAATGGTATAAAGTTGTCTAACGGAGATGATTGGAAGGTAAAGGTACTTTGTGGATTACACAATCACCCACCGATATAGCATTTGGAAGGTCATCCTTATGTTGCAAGACTTACAAGTGAAGAAATAAAGATTTTAATAAACATGTCAAAAAGTATGGTAAAGCCGAGGAATATATTGATGACCTTGAAGGACCGAAATCCTATGAATGCTAGCACAATGAGAACTATTTATAATGCTCATGTAAGACATAGATTAGTTGAAAAGGCCGGAAAGACACAAATGCAGCAATTGTTAAGCAAGCTGAGTGAGCACAACTATATTGAGTGGCATAATTCTGATACAAAAACAGATGAAGTTAGGGATATTTTCTTTGCACATCCGACATCTATAGATTTGTTACTTGCATTTCCTCATGTGCTTATAATGGATTGTACTTACAAAACCAACAGATATTGACTTCCTCTTTTAGAGATTGTTGGGGTTATTTCGACCCTAATGACATTTTCTGCTGCATTTGTATTCATGGAATATGAGCGAAAAGTAAACTACACTTAGGCACTTGATATATTGAAAAAATTGATAAATCATGATGTGCTACCTCCTGTGATTATCATTGATAGAGAGCTGGCTCTTATTCAAGCAATTGAAAAGGTGTTTCCCCATGCTAAGAATATATTGTGCACGTCGTACATATCAAAAAATGTTTCTGCTAACACCAAAAAAGGGTTTAAATCAAAAGAATTGTGGGAGAAATTCCTCATTAGTTGAAACCAAATAGTTGGATCATCTACGAAAGAGGTGTATGAACAACTTCAAAAGGATTTATTGATTAATTTTGATGAATTACCAAAAGCTTTGGAATATATTCAAGGAGATATTCAAGGAGCTTGGTTGAGTAAATATAAAGAGAAATTTGTTGTTGCATGGACAAATAAAAGTATGCAATTTGGTAATATTACGTCTCACAGGTATTTTATATATTATTTATGACATATCTATTTGATACATTCTTATTTAATAGATTGAAAAAAAAAATTCATTATCATTACATTTAACCTAGTTAAGTTGCTTGTATGTATCTATTTATTTTTAGGGTTGAGAGTGCACATTCTAAATTGAAGAAGGATCTTGGATCATCACAAGGAAACTTTGAAACATCATGGAAGGTGATGCATTATCTTGTTGAATTGCAATTCACTGAGATAAAGGCTTCGTTTGAACAAAGCATGAATTTGGTTCAACATAACTTTAGATGTGGACTTTTCAAGGAGCTTCGGGGTTTTGTGTCCAAAAATGCAATGAATATCATTTTCAAGGAGTCGAAGCAAGCACAAAGCATTGGCTTTGATCATACGGATTGTCATTGTACTCTTAGATTAACCTATGGTTTGCCATGTGCATGTGAAATTTCAAAATGCATTCTTACTAGCTGTCCTATTCCATTGTTAGCAATTCATCCTCATTGGAGAAAGTTGGACACAGTGGTTACATCAAGAAAGGCTACTTCTAAGTTGAATATTATCATCGAATTAGAGAATATACAAAGATTATTCACTACATGCAATGAAGCAGATAAACTATTGTTGAAAAGGAAGTTACGAGAAGTTTATGAGCCATCTACTACTTTGCTGGTGCCCTCTTTTGAGAAGGCTAAAACTAAAGGACGACCATCTTCTAAGGTTGATACATCAACCAAAAGGGATCCGTCATATTTTGAATTTGTTGAGCAAAGTACTGATGACAAGATTTCTCCTAGCACGGTTAACTCCCCCAAAGTTTAGAGGAAAAAGAAGCCGAAAGCTCAACAAACTCCTGTGAAGAGTGATGGTATATTCTCAGAATGTTTCCATCCCAAAGTAGTCAAGGAATGTATATTTATCATTGTAAATGTTAGATCTGATTGCAATTGTGGTTTCAGGGCAATAGTTATCTCGCTTGGATTGGGAGAAGATGCTTGGCGACAAATTTGACATGAGCTTACACATGAGTTGAATTCTAATTCTCATTTCTATGAAAACTTATATGGAACAATTGAGCGCGTGAAAGAATTATTATATATCTTAGATTTTTCTAGCACGTGTGCACCATTTGATAAATGGATGACAAGAAATCGGCCATTTGATAGCATCTCGATATGATGTTGTATTTGTTCACCTATCTGCTGTGCAATGTTTGACATGTCTTCCATTACGTTCTCCAGCTCCTCCATTAATAATGCATAAAGTTATCTCAGTGGGTTTTGTTAATGGGAAACACTTTGTGCAGGTAACTCAACTTTAATGATATTATTCAATTAACATGCTTTCACTGATGTTTAATATAAGTTATTGATTATGTAGGTGAACCTGAAGTCCAATTGTCCAGTTCCACATGTCGGCAATTGGGACAAATATAGAGATGAAATTGCAAGTGAATGGGAGAGACCATATGGATCACGAATTAAGGCATTTAGAGAGATGATTGGCGTTGACGTTGCTATGCAAGAGACCGTTAACTTAAACTCTTCATAATTGTTTTTATCATTATGTACATTTATAGACATATGAATTCTTATATTGAGTAACTTAAAATCTTGGCTCCATCCCTGCCAATGTGGATGCTCTCAGTTTCCATGTTGTGGATGTAGTGGGCCATGACACCATATAGTGTCTATTAGAATCTTTGTAATTTGCAAGAATTGTAATCACGGGTGCTGGCCCAAAATTTCCTGATCTTTGTCTCTCTACAAACATTCAGGTCATCAATTGCCAATTGGTGAAAGCAAAACAAGAACCTAACCTAATATTTTTTATTCTTTTTTCTTTTTTTTTTCTTTGCCCTTAATTTGAATAACCAATATATTTTTTATTCTGTTGTAGAGAAAATTCTTGAAATTGTTGTAGGTAGTTGGGAGTTGGACCAACAAGAATATAGCGAAAAACGCAAATATGGAAAAATTAAGGTAAGCTAAAATGAGTAACGCGGTCTCATTTCACCAAACTTTTAGAAATCGCTATGCCTTATTTCGTTTATTTTATCATGAAATCACTATATCAATTGCATACGTTATTTAACTAAGAAAGTCTCCTCGTCAATTGCGTAAAATATAGCAAAGAAACATTACAATTTTTAGTAAAGTTACAAGTTGATCTTTTGACTGGATTTTCTTCACTAACATTTGCCGTGAACTATAGAAGGTCCCCTCTCGTCATAGCCTGATCAAGTTACATATTGATTTTGAGAGAATGCAACCAAGACTATGATGGCACCTCCTACCCACAATGAAGACTCGCTTAAGTTATTGAGCATGTATTCTGGAGGCTTGACTACATACGGACAAATAGCTGAGGAGCAAAAGGTAGCTTCTTTATGAAACCGATCTTCAAAGTCACTCATGGAAGCTACTCCACCACAAAGAACAATATTTTCCAGCAGCTGTCTGTGATTCTCAAATGGAATCTTATTATCAAATTGTTGAAATAATATATTTGAAAAAAAAAATGGTACGAGAGAGAAGATGAGTTCTGAAATAAACCACAACTTACTTCGCATTCCATAATACTGCATAGGTGCAGAAGATTGCATAATACAAAGGCGTACCCCAGATGCTAAAAGAATCGAACTAGATAACAGGACTGCACACCTGCCAACAGTCCCAGCCAACATGATAAACCAGCATGTGCTCAATTTGTTCTGTAGCTCGAATTACTGTACTCTACATAAAATGTTCTACGATACCATGCCCTTGTCAGTGATCAAGTTCAGAAATTTTTTCACTTCAATAACTAATTTGATAAATTTTCTTTTAGATATACCAAAACAAGATTCTTTTCCGTATCAGTGATCAAGTTCAGAAACTTCTTCACTTCAAATAACTAATTTGACAAATATTCTTTTAGATATACCAAAACAAGATTCTTTTCAATATTTTATAGCATACTGATTCGCCATATCATTTAGGAGAAATGATATTTGTACACATAAAGTGTAAATTCTTTTACACAACCCCTTGTATTTACTTAAATATCATTTGTCCCATTATTCTTGAAATCACAATTTTTGAGGGGTGTGAGTAAATTCATATGGGTGTGTACAAAAGTTGTACACTTTGTGCGTACAAATAGCACTTTTCTATCATTTAGACTTACATTTCATAAACTGAATCAGAGAATTCAGATGTTTAGTTACAATCTCTCTAGTAATGGAGTGTTCTAACTGTATCATAAAGTCAAGTTGACTTGTGACATGTCAAACAATGAATAGAAAAACACTGGAGAGAACTTCCAACATCAAGCACATTATTGCAGTGGCAACAAAGACTATATGTCTATGCCTGAGCAGAATTAGTTCCCAAATTGAGGATGTCAATGGTGCTGCGACTACAACTTCAATGAAGTTTCATTACATATGATGAAGTCATATATCTTTATTATAACAGTAACATCTCCCTGTGCCGAAGATGGTCAAGAATGAAATCCTTAATGCTTTTGTATCACATTTCCTTGCAGACAAGAAATAATTCTCATCATTTAATTGCCTTAAAATCAATCAATGGCTTCCATGCAATGCCACAGACCAATAACTACCCTAATGTCCATGAGACCATAATCTATACTTTATAGGGCTGTGTCGGTTTTCTCTAAGCATTAAAAGATCAAAATCTTTAATTAATAAGGAATTTGATAAGGGCTGTGTCGGTTTTAAGTACTAATTCAGAAGCCCAGTTTCATGTGACTCAAATTTAGTAAGGAATTTGAGGGAAAGAGCACCTTCATATCCTGCAAAGCCACCAATTTTTTGCTTTTTTAGATAGAATTTGAAACCAAATTCACATCTTTAACCACAATTCAGATTATTTCCAATTCAATCTATTCAATTGAAATATTTTCTAAAACTAAAATATAAGTTCCTTTTTTTCCCCTAAATTGTGAAATTTTGTTCATTCTGCTAAATACCAGCACTCTTGCATGATATTCCCAGTTCCCTAGCTAGTTACAAAATCATCATAGAATTATAATAAACAACATAAAACATGGTTCCTGCGGCTGCATAAAATATTTAATTAATTAAAATCATCATCTTCTTCTTTACCACCACCACCACCATCCTCTTCTTCTTTTCTTACCAGGAGTGTGCTTATTATTATGCATCCAGACTTTGAGCACATGCCTCTTGATTCCCAGTTCGTTGTATCATTGCTGTACTAGTTCCTCATCTTGTTTCGGAATTCTCCACACAATCTTTCCGCCAGATTAAGCATCCTATTCTTCTGCTCTTGAGTAAACTTGGTCCGGAAACTCTTCTTCCCTGCGCTGCTACTGGGGTTGGAGTAATAGTCCTCGAGCTGATCCCTCGACCCACTTCCTCCTCCTCCCCCGCTGCCGCTGGAGCTAGCCAGCTGCTGCCTCTGCTGCTGGGGAGCCACGTGGAGGTATCCAGTTGGGCTTCTGCACCCGAAAGGGTGTTGGGTTAGGAGGAGTTTCTGTTGCTTGTTCTACTGGTGGTGGAACCTAAAACCCCCACTAATTCCCTCACTATCCTTCCGGTGGAAATTGCAGGAGGCGCATTTGAGTGCGTCAAGGTTTCTGTCAGCCCCCGCCGCCATAAACTATCTGCAGCCATCCACTGCGTGTCCCCAATCCCCACGGCATGACTTTTCAAGCATTCTTTGTACCTGGGTTTCCTAAATGGCTGCTCAACAGAGCTGGGCATTTTATACGGGCAAGTCGTGTAACGCCCTGAGCTCTGAATACCCGGAACGTTAGTTAAAACTTTTCAAAATAACTTTTCAAATAATATGGCTGCTTAAAACCAACGGTAAAGTGCGGAAATTCTTATTTCAATAAATAATTAAAATATGTTCTTTATAATAAAAACAATTCCCAAACCAAATGGAATAAAGTCTTGATAATAAAATCTTAAAAATTACTGAAATTAAAAAAAGTCTATTCATTAATTAATATCCACCATCATACGCGCCTCCGGCTCCAGGATCTGAAAATTTTCAAATTATGAAATGGGTGAGTATTTCATAGAAATACTCAGTAGATTCAGCGCATATAAAAGTCAACTTAGACAGCAACATCACATATAAACATGCAATTAAATTCTCAAACGGATAGAATCTCAGTTCTCAGATAATATCGTACATTCAAGATGCACGTTCTCATGCATTTAATATGCAAGTTCTCATGCTAGCAAATATTCTCATTCTTCATAAATAATCTCATGTATATCTCATACTTCTCATAATCATAGTTTAATGCACATAATTACCATATAAGTTAACTAATAATGCGCACGTTTTTAATAAATAACTTTTCTAAAAGAAGAACCTACCTCAAATGAGCTTTTTCAAGTTTGAGCAGAAGTCTTGAAATTGATTAATTACTCTCGCGTCTCGTCTACAAAATTTAATAGTTTAAGTTAGAACATTTGAAATTAAATAAAAGTATGAATTTTAAATGTGAATTTATAAAAGTTTTGGAGTAGAGTATAATTTTCTAAAATATTTGGTGCTAGAATAGAGTGTGTCAAAACTGAAGGATTATGATGGATGAAACTGGAACTTTGGGGACTGAAACGGAGTATTTTGAAAATCAAGGGATTAAAATTGACTGGACCTAAAGATTTTAGTCCAACTTAGACTCTTTTAAAACTGAAGGGACTGAACTAGGCTAAATTGAAAGATTTAAGACTAATTAAAACATCAACCAAACTCTAGGGGCTAACACGACGCAGACCAAAACGTGGGGACCTGAGGTGCAAACTTGAATTCAAAATATCTAAATCCCTAATTCTCAATTCAGGCGGAACGAGAATCAGAGAGAGAGAGAGAGAGAGAGAGAGAGAGTGGGAGGGGTATGGGTTCGGTCGAGCGACGGGTAGTGGTGGTGGTGCACCGGCGCGGCGGCTGCAGAAGGGTTCGGTCAAAAGCACGAGGAGGCTCAAGAGGGTTCTATGTGTTCAGGCGGGGTTCGGGTGTGGTGTGAGGATTGGTGTTGGGTGCAAGGGAGCCGAACGGTCGATGGGTTTGTGACGCGGGGTAGCGGTTGGGGTTCGAACCTCTCGGCCGAGAGGTTTGAAGCTCAAGGCTTGATGAGGCTTGACGGTTTTGGCCAGCGGTACGGTGAGGGTCAAAAGGGGCTGCGGTTCGATGGCTGATGCAAGTTCGAGCGATGAAGAGGGGCGCAGGTTCGGTTCTTGGAGTGGCTTAGGTGTGGTGTGTGGTTCGAGGCAGTCGCGACTTGGTGGTGGGTTGAGCGACGAGAGGCAGTCGCGGCCGAGGGTGTATGGTTCGTATCGGGTTTCGAAGGGGCTGTGGTGCGAGGAGGAGGTTCGGTCAGCAGGTTGGGGGAGGGAACAATGGCTGCGGTTTTGCTTGGAGGAGAGGCAGCAGTGGCTGCCGATTTTTGTGTATGTGTGTTGTATGTATACCTTGGGATTTGCAGACTGTATTTTCTGCCGAATGTATGTGTGTATTCTTGTGTATGTGCGTAGATGTATATGTAGTCACAAGAGGGGAGATGAGTCCCAATGTGAGTGGAATTGAGAGTTTGGGAGGAAATCTGATGGGTTTTTCTTGTTGTAACAGGGCACTAAGTTGGGGATAAGAGAGTAGTATAGTTAGAGTTAAGCTAGAATCAGTTAGTCCAAGTCTAATGGGATTCAACGTACATTCAAAGTTTAGTTAGGGTTAAATTTTCTTATCGTTACAGACTTTGTTGTCAACTTAAAATGAGATCTTGATGTACTTATGAAATTCAAATACATTGATACTGATATCATGGTCGAGTTTGATAAAATCATTATAATGTTAAAAAATATATTTTTGCAAAATGTATTCTTTCAAGTTACTTTACACGTTATTATGAAATTTCAATTAATTTACTATTGTCCAGAAGGATGAGATGGATAAACGTAAAAATTAGGATCATGATGTTTACGTAAAACAGTTCCAACAATTTTCGTTTTTCCTGAATTACTTTTTGAATTACTTAAAGATGGCTGGCTTCATGATTTGCCTATGATTCTGGAGAATTTGATAAATGAAAATTTCTTAGTGAAAAAGTAAAATTCTTATGGATGGTAAAATTCTTACAGCATCTTCAATGCTCATGGACCATCCTAGTCTATGTGGCAAAAAATTTGACAAAGTCTTTTCCCTTATGGCAAAAAGTCCGTTAAATAGACAACCCACCCCATTTACTCCTCTCCAATGCTGATGTCTGACTCTACCAAAACCAAAAAGTGACTTTAGCAAAAGCAAAAAGAAAAATAAGAGTTGGCACTGGGAACATAAATTTTGGACGAGTTGGCGGTGTAATCCTGGGTCTGATTTCAAGCCCTGCTATGGACTTTCATGCTTGCGCGGAGGTGCCATGTCATATTCCTTTGATGGGTGACTTTTAGCATTGGAGAAGACTTTTTAAGTTTGCTAAGGGTTTTTCCTATTTGGCGAGACTTTTTCTCCATGACCTACCACCCATTGGAGATGCTCTTATGGATGATGAAAACTTTTCAGTGAAGAAGTAAATTCTTATGGATGCGATTTCGTTTAATTCATTTGTATATCAATAAAAGAAAAAGGGTTGTACTCTTGTAAAAGTTTTCATTTCAACAGCAGCAAAGGAATATTTACTTGCAACTGGTTTCTGGAAATTACTTTCTTAACCATATATGGAAAGGACAAACAGAAATTTATGTGGAAATTATATCCATTATTTTCCCTCTCATAGCTTTGCATGAATCACTTTTAGAATGCTTGTGCCGATTATATATACATGTTATTCTTATGAAGCGTGTACAATATGCTTGTGTACATAATGTGAACACAGGGTAACTTCATTTCATTCTTTTCTTCTTAAGCAACACCCTACTATTTTCATGTTTACATCTAGTTCTTGATCAATTATATCTGTAATAATTAATTTGAATCTTTTGATTATTTGAATAAGTTATATCTATAATAATTAATTTGAATCTTTTGATTAGTAAACTATTCAATAGTGCCTGTACGGGATTTGCAATTCGGGTACGTTAATGATATCAAAATTCAGAAAAGACTTTGACAGAGTCTAGACTGTATCGATATGACCAAGTGGTGGATATATATACATAATATATATATATATTCATGCTCTCTTTAATTGGCATGTTTGCTTGGCTGTGAAAGTAATAGTTGGATTTGGAGTGATTGATTTGCTTAGTGGAGCTTCAGGTTAATGAGGAAGTAAAATCACAATATAGAGAGGTGAATGCAGGTTCGAAAAATTGGAATAATGCGACTGATAATGGTAAATAGTGATCTAATTAATTTTATCATGTGAATTGATTAAATGATTCTTAAATATTGAATTTGGAGTGACAACTTGTGCATGTACCATTAAGTATGATTGACGTCTTGTATTAAACCTCACGTAACTTTCGCCAACTAAAACTAGTTCAACTAGAAACATAAATGGTTAAAGAAGATCGGAGCTAGACTGGAGTACAAAATTATGTTGGCTCTATGTTCTTCCATAGACTGGTTTGTGTTTTTAACTTTAATTTTCTTGTTGGATTGGTTTGTATTATCTTACTTGATCGACTGGATTTGGTAATGGGGTTTAGTTATCTAGAACAATTGTTTTTAACCATGATCCTCATTCTCTACACTGCATTTATATCCTTCATCTCACACTCACAGAAAAATTCCACAGTTTCCCTATGTTATACATCTAATGTAATCACATTCTTCTTCTATTTTTTACATCATCAAAGTGTTCTAAATCTGAAGCATTGACCTTATGTTCTATGTATGATCCCTAAGTGTATTTTATGTTTATTTAGATCAGATATTTTACACTCTGTAATTTATTTTGCATGTATTGTATTCCATTTATTCCATAATGTAAATACAACAAATTTGTGAATTTGTATATTCTGATGGTCTACTTTGTTACATTATTTTAAGGCTGCATTTGATTTTTTAAATTGTAAAAAGATGACCTGCTATTTGAATATGAAAACTGGAAGTCTGTTTTATGTGCTACTTGTTCTGTTTTTTTTATTTTTTACTGTCCCTTTTTGTTATTTCTTCAACTAGCAGTTAATAGCAATTTTGAGCTAATCTCCTTGTTGGCAAATGGTATATGCATTGCAGATGAGTCGAGAACTGTGTGTGTAGAGGCGGTTTAGGGCCCAAGTTGGGTATATGATGAATCTGGTGTGGTTGGACAACGTGCTTGACAGCTTCGACGAATGGCAATTGTAAAAGTTCAATACCAGCCAGTTTGTCCATCTTGCGTATTTGAGGGACCACGACCGACATTTTTTAGCACAGCTCTTTCATGAATTCATACTGCACAGGATATAGTGCAACAAGCATCACGAGGCATGGTTCGGCATCAATGGCTGACTTGCTCGGTTCTCCATCCAATAATATGCACTAATTTCAGGTCTAGTGCTAATGTGGGGAGGAAACCATAGCTGCAGCTCTTACACTTGAGTGACAATGACTAAGGGACCTTTATTTTCATGACTATAATCATATATTCCTTGAAGATGTATACAATGTCTTCCTCAGTTGTAGTCACTAGGTAGATAAGTTCAAATTGGGTATGGTGCTAATAATTGAAGTGTATTACAAGCACTTGACCAGCAATATGGAATTGAAGAGCCGACACTAAGCTTGTTAGATAACTTGAGTGTTATTTGATCTCCCTTGGGGAATTGAATGCCTCCAGCCATTGACTAGGACTATCAACTTGGATTGGCGCAAGCGTAGGGCGAAGGTTCAAGTCCTTCACTACTTAGCCTAGAGGTTTGTCCAAGTATTCCAGGTAAGAGTTTACTTTTCATTTGGAATTTACATATTCTATATTCTGGAACCATGTCATGTAAAAACAACTCACTTCTTTACTGCAACAGATATGGTGGTACGAGACCATGCCAATATTACGAAATAATTTTGGTATACGCCTTGAACCTGCCATTCCATGAATACTCCAATGGGAGTAAAAGAGATGCTATCATTTGTCAACATATCACAATTTTCTTGTTAAGAAAATGGTAGGTTTAAATACACATATACTCATTTTTGTGAGATTGGCTTCACATTATTGCAAGTTTTTATGTGATTTTCTCATGTTTTAACAAAGCCAAGGGTCTTGCCTAAATTGCATCCCACTGCCAAAGAGTTGGCTACGACGTGGATGATCAACTTCTCAGCTAGAAAAGATGGGCCGGACCAATAATTAGATGAATTGGCTACTAACTGGGTTCTCAGTGTTGATGGCAAGCCAATTAGATTGGAGTCTACCGATGACTAAGATGATGCTCGAAGATCACATTTGGCTGGGGCCCCTACTGATGACAATCTCGAGGGGAGTGTTCATCTAATACTCCAACCGCCTTCCTTCTGTGCAAGATGACTAGACATGAGTTGGTTACCCTGTTGGATGATCAGAATTTACGATTTCAAAGTTCGGTGGATGATGTTAGAGATTCTATTCTAGGGCGGCTCGATAGGTCTATCGACAACTTAAGGCAAGAAGTATCAGAGTCTATGAAATCCATGGCCTCACAAGTTGAAACAAACTGCACTATTCTGCGTTCCCATATTGAGACTGTATTAGCAGCTTACCAAAAGCGTGTGTTTGATACTCTAGCCAAACTTTGCTGCGGAGTAGGCCTTGACACCCCTATTGGGCCAAGCATTGGCCTGGGAAATATGTCAATATTTAATGTTCAAGTGGAAGAAGGAAGTAATGGTAACAATTCTAGTTTTGCTTTTAGTAGCGAATTCAGTCTGGAAATGGTGCCAAGAGTTGGTAAGGGAGTGAAATCTGGTACACCCCATATTTTTGTTCTGCTGCTAAATCCTTTAACCCCTTCGATATTACTTTTTTTCTCTAGCCTTTCGTGTTCATACAATTTGCTTTGGGATACTATGCTCCTCTGAGTAACTTATGTAAACTACGCAAATGCTAATGACAGTAGGGGATCAATATTGCAGGTTAACCATGTTGCACACATTACTGGAAGAATTCCAGTTGTTGTAATTCTTTATTTATTTTTAGCTCAAGTGTATTGTTCTACATTTATGTGATGCATCGAAGATTGTATTCTATAGGAACAATGGATCGATTGCTAGAAAACATAAATGTTACCTAATTCTACAATTTCTATATAACCTAAATGTTGTATAATACAGATCCACGTTAAGGCATCATATTGGTTGCCATAAAAGTTCTATATTTCATTAAATTCTACATTGTTGTACAACCTAGACATAGAATTCTACAAAAACAAGTTATGTCAACCCTGTAAGATTAAAGAAATCTCATCAGTAGCTGGAAATGTGACAGCCTCAATCCCACATCGCTTGGGTAGAGAAAGAAAGACCAGTTTATAAGCTAAGAGATCGGCTCCATCTAACATGAGGCCTTTTGGGTGAGAACCCAAGAGCAAAACCGTGTGAACTAGGCCCAAAGCGGACAATATCATGTCAAAGTGAAGTAGGTCGTTACAGATAGTGTCAGAGAGGAGCCCAACTGGAAGTGTGGCCAACGAGGACTTTGGGCCCCCTTAGGTGGGGTGATTGTGATAACCTCAATCCCACATAGATCGGAAGAAGAAAAAGAGACCAATTTATAAGTTAAGAGATCTACTTCATCTGACATGAGGCCTTTTGGGTAGAAGCCCAAGAGCAAATCTGTGCAGGCTAGGCCCAAAGCGGACAATATCATGTCAAAGTAGAGTGGGTTGTTAAAGTTACACCTCCACATGGACGCTCTGGTCATCACTATACTGGTTTCAGGTGTTAAAATCCATAAGACTTTGGTGGACAACAGTAGCACTGTGAGTATAATCTTCTGGAGAACTTTCAAGCAAATGAAAATAGACCAAAAGAGTCTAAAGCCTTATAGAACCAGGCTTCGGGGTTTCACTGGGGGTTATGTTGAGGCTAACAGTCAAATCAGCTCCTAGTGAAACTGGCAGATGAGCCTTGCAAGAGAAAGATTACGGCGGATTTTGTTATTGTGGACGTGCCTTCGAACCACAACAATATTTTGGGACGACCAATCCTCTACGAGCTCTGAGCCGTGACCACTATATACCACTATGTTATGAAGTTCCCTGCCTTTTACGGGACGGCCGTCGTAAGGGGCTGTCAGCAAGCAGCAAGCTAGATTATGCTGCAATCACAACCTTCTCTTTGGAAATTCGTACACTCGGCCCTAGAGTTAAAGGCAAGGGAATAGATGCAGAACTTAAGGTGGGGCCAGGATCGAAAAGAATGGGCTGCCAATGACTTAACCTTATAGACACTGGCTGCGAGAATCACCAGAACCCTCACAATAAAAAAACACATTTCCCGTAATTGATAAAGGAGCACGATCTAGCAAAATGGCCCCTCCCAAGTCGAGAGATACTAAGGTCACTTATCTGTAGTTTGGAAATTTTCCATTTAAGTGCCAGTTCGGGAATGCTCTAGATTTATATGATGGCAACATGATGAACTTAGGCCTAGCCCCTCCAAAATCATTGCATGAGCATGGCCCTCACTCTTTCGAGTGTGTCGAGGATGTCTTGAACGGCGCCCCTTTTAGACAAGTGTCTCAGCGCCCGACCCATCAGGTCAGCCCGCCAAATCGCATAACTAGCCCAGTGACATTTTAATCAAAGAATCAGCGTCCTCATCAATTTGCCAATTGGGAGAAGCAATGACGAAGACCTACCAGATGAACAACTGGATGAATACCATCATCTAGTTCTCGAAGGGGGGAGTATTCCCTAGGTGTGGAAGTCTAAAAGCCCGGGCACTGAGCTGTCGGATGGGTTGTGCTAAATAAGAAGTGTACATGAGACAATGTTCACACACCCGTGGAGCATTGAAAGCTTAGAAAAGGGAAAACTAATAGCCGGGTATCAACTCTAAGCTTTTGTACCGTCTCGAACTTTTTGTATCGTAATTATCAGGTCATGGATGGTAAATTAACATGTCCACGTGAGCTTAAGATTCTCAAAGCCATGATTTTGTGACCTAATAGTTGATATCTTGAATGACAAATGTTTGTTTACCTTAAGAAATACCTCCTTCAATGCAAACACAAGGCGAATCTATAACGGTCAAGTAAAGGCAACACGACTAAGGTTGGATCAAACTTCTAACCAGTGACCTAACACTCACCTAATAGATTCACCTTACTAGCCCAATACCGCAAGTAAAATAAGCTTTTAGTCAGCAACCCCTCACTCAAGGAAAAGGTTCCGCGACCAAAGCTAGGACAAGTTCCTTGCTAGCAACCTAACCCCTGGGGGGTAAGCTACCCAAAGTTCTAGCTAAAACGCATCAAAACAAGCTTCTAGTCAGACGGTCCCACACTTAGACAAACCCTTAATCAATTATACCAACCTGTATGTGACTAAAACTAGAACAAGCTTCTTTTTATAGCATCCTAGCATTTGGTTTAAAAATTCATTTGGAGCGACGTATAAGCTAGCATAAGCAAGGATGAGCTTCTCGCTAAACAAGAATGACCAATGTTAAGTTGTTTTAGTGCAAAATGAAAATGAGCTAGCTGTTGGAAAAATTTTATTTCATTCATAAGAAAAGTACAGGTGATAAAAGGAACAAGACTATAAAAGCCTTAAGCATGGCCCTCTGAAGACGAGACCAGGTTTTCCTCAGCCGAAACTACGGCCTCGACCTCCAGAGCGCGAGTAGAAGCCTTTATACTCTCCTTATCTAGAACGGGAGCCTTGGCTTCTTCCCTAGCAAGAGCTGGCACCTCTGCTCCCTCTCCAGCGGGGGCAGGATCCTCTGACTGAGATATGATCTCAACTTCCCCCTCCTTCGTTAGAGCTCTTGCAACCACACTCTTTTTTCAACTTGGCAATTTGCTCTTTGAGGAAGGATAGATCACACTCAGGGTGCTTCTTGACGACCTCGCCAAAGATATCTTTCACCATCTCGTAGGAAAGGCCAGTGGTGGCACTTTTGTATTCCTCAGAGGCCTTGTACCTCTTAACAGCCTCTTGGTACCCAACAAGCTCACTGGAAAAAGCCCAGCTCTCAACCTCCTTCAGGGCCAGCTCATGGCTTGACCTCTCCATTGCCAGCTAAGTCTTCAGATCCTTGCTTTTCTTTTTCCAGACCTCCAGCTCAGTCCGCAGGTCTGTAGATTCCCTCCTGGAAAAGTGGAGCTCCTGCTTTTTCTTCCTTAGGGCCAGCTCCACCTCCTCCTTGATTTTGTTGGCCTCAGCCACTTGGCTGGAGAGTTTCTTCTTCTCCCCAATAAAGCGATCCACACGAGCTATATCATGCTTGTCCAAGATAACCAACAGAGCCTGCATCGCTGTGCTGGTCTGGAGAAGCTCAGCCATTGTTGAAGTAGCAGTGAAGCCTTCCCACTTTCTCGACCAACCTCGAGCCACACTGCTTATGGTGTCTGTGACTGTTCTGGGCATTCCTGGGTTGTTGGCGTCAAAGGGCTTCTTAGCCAGATTGAATTTGAGCAGTACCTTGGCTTTTTGCCCAGCACTTTTTCCAGTTTAGCCCAGTGAGCTGGATCTACTGAGAGATAGAGGTCCTCACTTAGCAGACCAAGTGGCCCCTTGTCCCGGGCAAAGTGTTCATCTCTAGCCACAATAGGAGCAGGAATACCAAGGCAGGAGTTGGCGGAGGGCCCCTAAATGACCAGCTGACGCTTATCAGCTAACATAGGCCTTTTCCAGTGGCGTTGTCCTGCCTCAGCTTCTTCTTCTCCTCCTACTTCCTCAAAGCCTCAGCAAGTTGTTTAGCAGTCCTCATCTTTTTGGCATTGTCGCGAGCTACTTTCTTTTTCTCCCAGACTGCTTTTTCCTCTATGCCTCACTAACAGACCATCTTTGGCCCTTAGAAAGATACTTTTTCCCTGAAAAAATGCAAGTGCCAAGTCATTGAAATACTTGAAATAGGGCCATCAGAGGAGTAATAATAAGTCCACAAAAATAACAACAGCTTACAATTATTGGGATCTCTGGAAATGTGCTCGGTCCTAGGAACAGATAGTTCGTTGCTTATAAAAAAATCCTCGTCTGTTAAATCTGTGATGTTGCGATGATGTTCTGGTAATTGGGCAACAATCTCTGCTTGCTCCCTGAATGGTGAGGTCAACAATCAACCTTGTTCAACACCTGACAAGAAAGAAAACACAGTTAACTGTCAGTTCGCTAGCTCGTGGAAACAATTTCATTGGAAATTTACTTACTGGCTTCTATGTAGCTTGTGAGGATGCTCATGTCCTCATCATCTAGAATTAGCGGGTTTCACTCACCCCCTACCTAGAACCAACTCTATTTCCAATGGGGACCAGATTTAGACGCTCCTCTCACCAAGTTCTCCCAAAGATTTAAGGTCCCAACCTTTGGTCGTGTGGCTATTTGGAACCATCCTTTCCCAGACGGCGAGGCCTTCAACACATACTACGAGTTGAAGTCATTTGAGATCAAGTACCCTACCTTTTGTGCTACCAGAGAAGAAGGACCCCAATTATGGTCATCCAACTCACAGGAGTAATTTGAGATGGGACAACTCCCCAACACCTTAGCAACCTAGTAACAAGTCGCATAAGTAGGATACGAAAGCCGGCCTCAAACATCCTCATGCTCACTGTCACATACCCTCTCGGGGAAAATGAGCTTCCTTTCCCTCATGTGGGACCCAGAGGGTTATGCGAGCAGGCACGCGGTAGTGTTGCCTTAGCGTGTGTAGATCATTCTCCTTCACCTTTGAAGGAATATGTTTACACACCCATGGCCGGTCTTTATCACAAATTACCGCCACTGGAGGCCTCTCGCTAGAGCTCACCTCTTCCTCATCGCTTTCCTCTCCACACTCATTGTCAGTCCATTCAAATTGGACCACCAGCACTGGTTTTGGCGTCAGTTCCGTCGTCTCCTCATCCGAGGACCACTATACATTCAATCTCACTTCTTCCTCTCCACCATTCCCCAGAAAAAAAAAACAAAACTCTATCTACCCTCCATTTCATAAAACCCCCACAAATTTCAGAAAGCAATCAAGAGTTTTGATGGAATCCACAAAGAATTACCCTGGAAAATTGAGAGAAAAGACAATTACCTTTGTGCTTAGGTTGTCGCAAAGCCCTCGGAAATGCTAGAAGAAGTTTGGATCTGAAAGGAAAGTTGGGAGAATCTAGCAACTAAGTCTCTGTAAAGCTAATTGCAGAATGAACGAAAGTGAAGGGGGAAAAAAGATGAGGAAAGAGAAGTATAAATAGGGACTAGGGGAAGATATATGGATGGCGGCCGCACATAACATTGGGAAACAAAGGGGCATCAATCAAATTAATGATTACTGCCTTTAAGTCCCTAGAACACACCATTCCAAGATAGTTAACACATTGTAGAATGGGCCAGGCCAATTGATTCAAAATTCAAAAGGACTGAGTTCTAGCGGCAAAAGTTTAAAGAGAATTGTAAGCAAACCTTCAAGGCCACTAACCCTAAGGTCTAGGAACAGCGACCTTGAGGGGACATATTGTTGCCACTAGGTCACTAAGATAGCTAAGGTCAATGGTCAATGGAGGTCAACTGTCGTAGGATCCTAGAAGCAGGCCCTGAGTGCCTCATCTAATCCGACAACCTAACGACGTGATGGCCAGAAGATTTCAAGACCTGATTCAGCGACCTAAGGAGTGGATTACTGCTCCTACATTTCTATGGTTTAGGTCATTTGGATGCTACACCGATGAGCTCACGTCACTTTGACCTGGAACCGCGAGCTAGTGAGAATGCTAGTTAAGCAGTAGCTTGAGAACCCACAAGGGAAACCTTATCACTTACGGTTAATGGGGCTCCAGTATTAAATGCAAAGCGGTGCTTGCATGCCTCATGCATGGTTTAGGCAACCACTAGTCAAAAAGTAAAGGTTTAATCTCAATTGATTTGACCCTTACGACATTCCTGTGGGCCCGGTATTAAATATATGAACCCATTGCCCCCATGAAAATGGCAAATACACACTATAAATAGAGGCAAACAAAACTAAGAAATGGTTTGACACTCAAATCTCATTCTTCTTGTCTTTGGTACATTTACTCTCTTCCATTTACTGCATTCCGATCTCTCTCAGCTTTTACGTTTATTCTGATTGTTTGAGCAATAGATGCTCATTTTATGTACTCTTCTTGAAGGATTTTCAATGAGTAACAATAAATGAAGTTTTCCCATGTTCTCTGAGTTGTTCCTTTTCATTTATGGTTGTGTTGGAATATATGAGATCGGATCAAGTTATTACAACGTCGATCTTTCTTTTGTAAGAAAATGGCACACCCAACACAAACAGACGTCCTAAGAGAACTCATCCAGTCCGTGCAAGGGATGGCACAGGCACATGCTCCGGCTCAAGCTCCAGCTCCGGCTCTGGCTCTGGCTCCTGCTCCGGCACTAGCAGCACCTCCAGCTGCCCCTGTGATGCTAGCCATTGAGCAGTTCTGCAGGCACAGATCCGCTGACATTTGACTGTAAGGGCAGGCCACTAGCCATCGAAGAGTGGATCTGTGCCGTAGAGAAAATTTCCGCCACATCTCATGCCCCCAAGATCAAATGGTGTTGTGCGCAGAATTCAACCTAGTTGGTGGAGCTGGATATTGGTAGGAGTCAGCATCCCATACCAGAACTAACGAGGAACTAAGGAACATGACTTGGGCCCAGTTCAAAACTAAGATCACAGGCAAGTACTTCCCCTAGGCCCTCCGTAATCATAAGTAGGCAGAGTTTCTGCAGCTGATGCAGGGGATATGGATGTTACAGTTATGAGCGAAAGTTTGAAGAGCTGTCCCGCTTTGCCCCGCATTTGGTGAGTACCGAGGACATGAAGGCCCGACATTTCGAGAGAGGGCTACGACCAAAGATCCGGCAGATTGTCAGCGCCTTCGATCTCCTCACCTATGGAGAGGTGGTGAAAAGGGCGCAAACAGTTGCCTACTCAGGGATGAAGTTTGTGGCCCAGTATGCTCAAAAGGATCACGGGAAGAGGAAGTGGTCTGAACTGAGCAGGAACAGGAACCACAGGCTGGGATAGTATAAAAGGCAGAACACAGGATCAGGTAGTGGCCCGAAGAGTGTTGGACTGCCGCAATGCCAGAAATGCAAGAAGCACAACCCAGGCGAGTGCAGGCTGGGGCAGAACGCTTGCTATCACTGTGGCCAAACGGGCCACTTCTCCTACGAGTGTAAGAATGGTGGGCCAAGCAAGGGCATGGAACAGGCGAAGAAGGGAAAGGCCAGGATCTTTGCCATAACCCACGAGGATGCCGTGGAGGACCAGATGTGATAGCAGGTATTCTATCTATCTCTGGCACTCCCGTATATGTCTTGATTGACTCTGGTGCTACGTATTCTTTCATATATATTGCATGCCTAGCTAGATTAAACATGGTAAGGGAGAAAATAGGTAGCGTACTAGAGGTTAGTATGCCATCAGGTAGGTTAGTCAATACATATGAGATAGCTAGGGCAGTACAGATAGACTTTGATGGCATGATAATTAAGGCTGATTTGAATGTCATTAATATGAAAGACTTTGACATAATATTGGGAATGGACTAGTTAAGTACTAATCGGCCTACCATAATCTGTCACGAAAAGGAAGTGGTTTTTTGAAAGGAGGGAACTAAAGAGTTTAGGTTCTGTGGGTCCAAGATTAAGGCACTATCCCTCCTAGTCTCGGCCCTTCGAGCAAAGAAGTTGTTAGTAAAGGCAGACTATCAAGGGTATTTGGTTAGCCTTCAAGGCAAACCTTCTAAAGATATATCCTTAGATAACGTACCAGTGGTACGTAAGTACTGCGATGTGTTTCTGAAGGATCTGCCAGGTGTTGCACCTGATAGACAGGTGGAGTTTACCATTAACCTGGTACCAGGAGCTGCTCCTATCTCCAAAGCTCCTTACCGAATGGCACCGAAGGAGCTGCAGGAGCTAAAATTTCAACTAGAGGAACTCTTGGAGAAGGGCTTTACCAGGCCAAGTATGTCTCCTAGGGTAGCACCGGTCCTTTTTGTAAAGAAGAAGGACAGGAGTATGAGGATGTGTATTGATTATCGTGAACTGAACAAGCTGACGATTAAGAACAAATTTCCCCTCCTGAGAATTGAAGATCTATTTGATCAGCTGAAGGGAGCATCTGTTTTCTCCAAGATTGACTTGAGGTCAGGTTATCACCAGCTAAAGATCAGGTTAGTAGATATACCCAAAACGTTCGTATTTATGGACTTGATGAACAGGGTGTTCCACGAGTACCTGGACAAGTTCATTATCGTGTTCATCGATGACATCTTAATATACTGGAGAAGCTCGAAATAGCACGTCGAACACCTGAAGACCGTGTTGGAAACCTTGTGAAGGGAAAGATCGTACGCCAAATTCAAGAAGTGTGAATTTTGGCTAGATCGTATAGGGTTCTTAGGCCATGTAGTGACGGCTAGGGGAATTGAAGTGGACCTCGCTAAAGTTGAGGCTGTTACTAATTGGTCTCCACCCACCAATATTGCTGAAGTGAGAAGCTTTTTGGGTTTAGCCGGGTATTATCGGCGATTCATTGAAGGCTTATCCAAGATAGCGGGTCCAATGATGTGACTCACCCGAAAGGGAGAGAAGTTCGGTTGGACAGATAAGTGTGAACGAAGTTTTCAGGAACTGAAGAATCTAGTAAATGTGAGATCTATACAGACCATAAAATCGTCAAGTACTTCTTCACTCAGAAGGAGTTAAACATGAGGCAAAGAAGATGGTTAGAGCTAGTCAAAGATTATGATTGCGATATCCTATACCATCCAGTTAAGGCTAACAAAGTCGCGGATGCCTTGAGCAGGAAAAACATGGGTCAGTTATCAGCACTTGGTACAGTCCAAGACCGATTAGTTAAGGATTTCGAGAATTTAAGGATTGAACTAGTTGCACCGCGAAGACAGGGATCGGCGGGATTGCCAGCAATTGCTAGTTTAACGGTCAAACCGGACTTGAGAGGCAGAATCGTAGAGACATAAAAGGATGGCACATTTTTGGAAAAGAGAGAGCTTGGGTCGGAACGGGAAAGAGAAAGGAGTTTGAAATCTCTGCCAATGACGCTCTCATGTTCAATGGCCGCCTTTGCGTGCCTAGAAATAACGAGCTCCGCCCTGTACACAGCACACCCAGGTGGTAGTAAGATGTATAAAGACTTGCGCGAAATCTTCTGGTGGAGAAACATGAAGGGAGGTATCGCCAAGTTCGTCGCCAAATGTCTGGTGTGCCAACAAGTAAAAGCTGAGCAACAGCGACCATCAGGGTTGCTGAATCCTTTAGAAAGGAGTTTTAGCTGAAGCCCATTCCGCCCTGTACACAGCACACCCAGGAGGTAGTAAGATGTATAAAGACTTGCGCGAAATCTTCTGGTGGAGAAACATGAAGGGAGGTATCGCCAAGTTCGTCGCCAAATGTCTAGTGTGCCAACAAGTAAAAGCTGAGCATCAGCGACCATCAGGGTTGCTGAATCCTTTAGAGATTCTGGAGTGGAAATGGGAAAAGATTTCTATGGATTTCGTAGTGGGTCTCCCCAAATCGGCAAGTAAGCATGATGTGATTTGGGTCATTGTAGACCGACTCACAAAATCCGTTCATTTCCTGCCAGTCCGTATGAATCTCCACCTGGATCAGCTTGCCCAGATTTACATTAAAGAAATTGTGTGACTTCATGGAGTGCTGGTATCTATCGTATCGGACAGAGATCCGTGGTTTACGTCAAGATTCTGGAAGTCATTACAGACCGCGATGGGACTAAGCTGAAGTTTAGCACAGCCTACCACCCCAAACAGATAGA
The DNA here is from genome assembly GCA_963692815.1 of Nyctanthes arbor-tristis. NCBI lineage: Eukaryota > Viridiplantae > Streptophyta > Magnoliopsida > Lamiales > Oleaceae > Nyctanthes > Nyctanthes arbor-tristis. The sequence continues at coordinate 66,172 of CAVNYN010288616.1, read as the reverse complement.
CAGTCCGAAAGGACTATCCAGATATTGGAGGACATGCTGAGGGAATGTGTATTAGATTTGGGTAGTAGTTAGGAAACACATTTGCCGTTAGTCGAGTTTGCCTACAATAACAGTTTTCAGGCAACTATCGTCATAGCCTCATACGAAGCTCTATACAATCGACGATGTCGTTCACCAATCTATTGGGACGAGGTCGGCAAAAGGAAGATGTTGGGGCCTGAGTTGGTCAAGAAAACAGTTCAGGCTATCGAAAAGATCCGAACAAGGATTAAGACTGCCCAAGACCGACAGAAAACTATACTAATTAGAAAAGGAAAGATATAGATTGTGGAGTCGGAGAAAAAGTTTTTCTCAAGATGGCGCGCCAATGAAGGGTGTACTTCGTTTCGGAAATAAAGGAAAGCTGAGACCGAGGTACATCAAGCTATTTGAAATATTAGAAAGGTTTGGAAATGTGGCATATCTTTTGGCATTACCCCCCGAGCTTTTGACAGTGCATGACGTGTTCCACGTATCCATGCTAAGGAAGTATGTTCCCAACCCAGGTCATGTTGTTAATGTCCAGTCAGTTAAGATACGGTCTTCATCTGACCTACAACGAAGCTCCGGCGGCCATACTTGATAGAAAAGTGCACGTATTGCGGAATCGAGAGGTTTTATTGGTTAAGATCCAGTGGGGCGGCCACTGTAGCAAGGAAGCTACGTGGGAAAGAGAAGCAGATATACTAGAGAAATATCCAGAGTTAACAGAACAAGTAAGCTGAATTTTGAGGACGAAATTAAATTAAGTGGAAAGGGGTTGCAGCGACCGGATTTTCATAAACGAAAATTCTCCATTTAAAGATTTTAAAGAAATTCAAGAGTGTCTCTACCACTCTAATCTATTATTTAATAATTGGTCACGGTAAAAGATTTTAAAGGATTCGCATCTCTCATCTGTTTATTTTAAAAAAAGAACGTAAATTTGTGTAATTAGATCTTGTTTTTCTGAATTTTAAATTCGGGCCCAATTAATAAATTAAGTCTATTATCCAAGAAAATTCGGCCCAAGTAATATTTAATATCCAAGCCCAATTATTATTCATTTTAATGTTCGGCCATTTAAATTAACTCCATCTTGCTTTAAGTTGATTTTCAGCCCAAGAAGTTTAATCCAAGCCTTTAAACTTATTTAGCCCAAATGGCCAGATGGATAAAGAAGAATACTCCATCTCAATATCGACCTTCTTAGACGCTCACGTTTGAAACTCCTAACTCTACCCAAATTTTGAACACACTGAATTCTATTAGACTTGGACTTTGGATAACCGATTCTAACTCCACTTCACCCTACTCACTCATCCCTACAGTCAGATGATCTTCTGCAGCAAGAAGTCCTTATCAGATTTTCCCCTATCTCTCTCTCAATTTCACTCACATACAAACTCCTTCCCCCTTAATGTATATACATATATTTATACAAACTCAATCATTCCCAGTCACAAGCATCAGAAAATATACACGACATCTCCCAATTTTGCAAACACAACAGTCTCCCATACTCACACTCAGCAATTCATATACACACAAATTCACAGCAAATCAATCTATACACTTCACACCATCACACGAGTTCTCTTCAATTTACAGAAAAGTCTGACAGATATACAACCGTACCTACACATACATATTTGCATACATTACATACACGATCTCTTGGATTTACACGAATACACACACTCACAAATTGGCAGTACTGATGCCTCTGGTCAAACTCCATTCTACCTTCCTCGCCATCGACCGAAACGCCAACGCATTGCCATAGTCTCTCCCGACCATTATTGGACCCCATTCATGAATTTTCTCCAACCACCCTGCTATATGAACCCACTGCCATTGCTGGCCAACGCCGCCACCACACACGCGGTCACTTCACTCGGCCCAAAAACAAATTCCCAGAACCAGAAATTTGAGATCAAGAACCCTTCGAACTAACCTTAAGCTTCGCGAACCGCATTCTCGAAATCAAGAACCCATCATTCAAAACTCCTCTTCCCGACCGCAACATCTCTACCATCAGTTGAACCAAACCTCCCTTGAACCTTCGAATACCTCGATCGACCCCAATCGCCTTCATTGCCTCCTCGAACTGCAGCCTCTACTTGAACCACTACCAAATCACACCCCAAATCCAAGGACCCTGAGCTTCAAACCAAACTCAGCCTCGACTGCGACTCCCTCTTCTCGCTCGAACCACACCCAGAGTCATACTCAAACCTGCCTCCCACCTCTGACAAACCCATCGAACCCCATCGAATCTCGAGCCTCGCCTCACTGCTCTCTGCTCTTGATTACATCGAATCGGGTTAACAACCCATTGTTGGGGATTTTAATTATTTTCAATCGCACTCTATGTCCCCAAGTTTTGATCTGTGTCATGCTAGCCTCTGTAGCCTGTTTAATATTTTAGTTGATCCCAAATCTTGTATTGCAGCCGAGTTCAGTCCCTTCAGCTTTACAAGAGTCTAGGTTGACTCGAAATCTTTCGGTCAAACTAATTTTAACCTTCTATTTTTAAAAGAATTCAAGTTGGCCGAAAACCTTTCTGTCCAGTCGATTCTAATCCCTTATTTTTGAAATACCCTATTTTAACTCCAAATGTTTTAAGTTCACATTTAAATCTATACTTTTATTTAATTTTAAGGATTTTCAAACTTCTAACTCAAAATTTATCTATTTGATAGACGAGACGCGGGATTTGAAGCACTAGTGCCTTATAGCTCAAACTCGGAAAAGAAAAGCATGAAAAGGTAGATTTCCTTTTTCAAGTTATTTTCAAAGTTATGTACGTACTTTTATGAAAAATGTGATGCAATGCTATATTATGTGATTATGCATGTGTTGTATGTGGTTTATGGAAACATGAAAAGTATGCGCATAATTAGCTCACCTTAAACGGGAGCCCACAGATTTAGCTCGTCATTCTAACGGGCCCACAGACATAGACAATTGGTCTGTATTAAGACAAGCCTACAGACATAATCTGCATGTGTACACGTGTTAATTGCCTAATATGTATTGCATATTTTAAAGATTGTGCACGGGAATCTACTGGTGTTTCTTCGAAACACTCACCCCTTTATTTCAAACATTTCAGGTTCTGGAACCGGCAGTTACTCGACTGGGAATGGCAGTTGAGGGGAAAAAAGAAGAAAGAATAAATGTTTCTTTATTAATGTTTCCTTTGTTTTGGATAAATAATATAGACATTGTTGTTATTTCAAAGTTGATTATTTTCACAATGGTTTGAGTATTTGTTAAGTGTCGACAATGGTTACATTGGAAATTATTTATGAAATATTATTAAGCGATTTTTAAGAAAAAAATTTCCACACTTATTCTATATAAATGACAATTTCCGCTTTTATTAAAGTAAAGAAGAGAAGTTTAGTAGCATCTCGGGTGCTTAGAGCCCGGGGCGTTACATCAGTGATCAATGAGCTATAATAATCCATACAAAGGTAAGTAATCGCCACGTAGAGTGCATAGTACTATTGTTCCACATATTGGTTTTTTAACGCACAAAAGGCAAAAATAGGACTGAAAAATTCTAATCTAGTGTTTAACACATAATTACAGATATAGCAGACATGTGTTGCTTCGTGATGTATGGTGGAAATGGTCTGAGAACAACATTTATTCTGGATGCAATATGAACGGTATTCTATTGCCTTTGGCATGCACTTTCAATGACCTTGTTGAGATAATTAAAGCCACACTCAGCATCAAAGAATCGTAGACGATATGTTCTGTATGCTACGGAATGAGTGAAAATTTACCACCTATAAAAATTGAAGGGACACTCTACATTAATCAGAAACACAAGGAATCAAGTGCGTCCTCATTTCTGCTATATATTGAATACAATGATGAAATGGACAATGATCGAGTAGATTACTGTGGTGATATGTCTAGGCAGCCAGAGAATGTTTTTAATGAAAGCAGTAGGCAAACAATCCCGATAATAACCAAAAATGCTTGTTTAGCATAAGGAAAAACTACACTGGATCCTATAATAATTGCTGGTGAGATTTTAAAGTAAGTTGGTAGTGATCTGTTTACCAATGATGAGGGTGAGGGTGTTATAATTGCAGTAGCAAATGCTGATAATATAACTGTAGGCAACGTATTTACTTCAGGAGATATTGAAAACGAGCTTATCTTTATATGCGATCAACTGATCGAATATAGGTTTGGTTCTTCTTATAATTGATATATACTTTACAGTTGATGCCATACTTTACCACTCACTAATCTCTTATAAGTTTTTTTCTTATTTAGGTTCTTACTTCAACCATATTCCAAGTGATTGACTATGGAAGCTCTTATACAGTAGACATGGTAGCTAGAAAGCATACTTGCAATTTTTTCAATTTGACCAAGTCCTTTGCACTCATCCTTATGCAGTCCTCTCCAAGATGAGGGTACCTACTGATGAATATTGTTCAGATTACTATAAAACCCAAATGTATGTGTAGATATAGTGGTATAGTTTATCCCGTCCCAAATAAGAGTGATTGAATAATACCTGAAGATATAAAGGCGTGTGTGGTACGAGCACCCATTGCAAAGAAAAAAGCAGGAAGACCAAGGAAGGGTAGATACCGTTCATATGTTAAAATGTCACAACAAGTAAGGTGCAAACAATGCAGACTGATTGGGCATAACTGGAGAAGTTGTAGTAATCCAATTAGAATTTCATAGTTTACCTCTGTTCTAGAAATTTGTTCTTTTTCATAAATTGTAATTAATTATTAGTACAATTTGTTATCCTCAACAGTGTTACATTCAACCATTTCAATTGTTTGCTAAATATGAATTTGAATAGTTTGGAATTTCTAAACAAATCATCCATGATCTAATATAATACTAGATACAGAATAGTTCTTTGAGAGATTATACATGTCTGGTTTTTTAGAGCTTGATTACATAAACAATGAATCATGCTTGCATTTGTTAACTTTTGATTGTGACTCTTTATAGTATTTTGTATTACATTCATTTGATTGTTTTAGAATTCTATTGGTATTAGCATGTAACAACTAGATAAATTCAGAATTCATACACATGTAATTATTTAACATTTTAGAATGGTAAGTTGCTCGCATTTAGAAAGCCTATCTATCTGGGATTACAAATCATGAGAGGTAATTTACAATTGATATGCAATCTTTATGAGATCGGCTGATAAATGAATTTGCCATTAAAATCTAGCTCGTATTACATATACAATATGAAGTAGACCGGTGGTAAATCAGAAACAACATATTTAGATTTAACATAATCTGATGTTCTTATTAAACCAGCAGCATAAGGACCTAGTATATCACTCACTTATATAGATAAACCTACTACATGTGATATACTGCAGTTCAAAAACACTCCCATGAACATGACTAGCACCACAAACAATATGTGCATTTAGTAGTTAATCCCCAAAACAATAAAGATATATTTGGATTTAAAATATATTTGGATTTATACTGTATAAACATTGACCAATATCAAAATCAATTAACAAAAACATTGATGAAATAAACCAATAACATCTTTCATAGAGGTACCACGCCATCTTCCTTTATTTCCCCATCAAATCTAAGGACAAACTGTCTTCCTAAGTGCTAAAATTGCAAAAACATAAATGCTGAAAAGCATTAAAAAAAATTGGCTAGTACAAAGAATCCAATTTTTGACTACTTAAGGCAATGTGCATAAAGGAATGCAGCCAGACTCTTGCGTGCTTCATTAGCAACAAAACGCTTCTTCATCGAATGTATTTGCCCATTCACCAAAAATTCGGCATACTTACTTGTTGCCCTGCTGGGGTGAGTTTATAACAATCTTCCAAGACAATCGGCTCAACTGCAGAACGTATAGCAGAGAGTGTCGTTTTCAACATATAGAGTTGGAAAAACTTTCACGCAGTTAGGACTCCTGAGGATTATTGGATTATTAATCCGATAATCTAATTGATTTTTTTGAATTTGGAACATGTCGAAGAGATAAGAACCCGACCGGATTGGATGATTAATCCGATAATCTAATCGATTTTTTTGAATTTGAAACATGTCGAAGAGATAAGAACCCAACCGGAGAAATCGCTGAAACACGGAATTTGCTGTGCAATTCAAGCATTCAACCGGTGGAATAAATCTATATATGTGTGTATATATATATATATTTAATTTATTTATTTAAATTTAAGAAAAAGGAAAGAATGTAATATATATAAAAATTAAAATTATATTTATAAAACTGGAAAGTTGTGGGTAGAAACACCTTAAAAGTGAATAAATATTATTGTGACCTTATTTTTATAATATGTGTTATTCTGTCATTTTCCCATTAAAATTTTATTATTAACAAGCCTACGAATTTACACCCTTGACCTGAGTCCTAGCCCATTGTCGAAACGGCCGAACAAGAATTTTAGCCCAACTAAATTTTGGTTCCTATAATCATCAAAATCAAAAGTGGAAATTATAGAACTCATATTCCTTACCCTAAAAATAAATACAGAGCTACTCCCTTCCCATGAAAATAGGCTCATATTAACCTTTCGTGTAAATTAAGAACTGTGAATTAATATGATTGGAAATACAAAATTTATATTTACTTTCTTAATATACCCTTATTCAATATTGAATCACTTTTTTTAGTCAACATAATCATTAATACATTACAAATTTATTAGTAGTTAGACTAAGAGTATATTTGAAAAAGAAATTAATTATTCAACCTCGTTTATATAAATGGACTATAATTTGGGATAAATAAAAATAGAAACTGAACCTATTTTTATGGGACGGAGGGAGTATTATATTTTAGAGCTATCCTCTCCCGTTTATACTTAATTAATTAATATTACTCGCACACAGCTCATCGCATTTTTTTTAACGTAATTGACGGATCAGATTGCATATTCATCCTTTATCATTTGCTTAATCATCTTATTATCAATGATGAATTTGAATTTTACTAAAAATTATGAAATTAGTTTAAATTTAATATCATCATATATTATAATAATCTCACTTCTTGTTCATGGACAAATTTTTTTTGTATAGATTGATTATAATATGATGTTCTAAAAATTAAAACATTGAAGGAAAAAACTATGTGTTATTGTGATAATATAATATTATTTTAGATACTGAAGATTTATTTGTATAAATTGAATGTGATATAATAATTGTTTAAAAATTAGAGTGATAAGAAACAAACATCTCCCCACAAGAACAAAAACAAAAAACAAAGAAAAAAGGGAAAAAAGAACAAGGAAAAACCTGTGTTTAAATTTATGATTGTAAAAAATTTACGAAATATATAAGAATTTGAGGGTGGGGTGGGATTTTGACAAGAATCTTTTTATGTATATTTTCAAGCCTAAAATCCATATAATTTCATCGAAATCCATCATTTAATAAAATTTATTAAAATCCCTAACAAATTGAAGGCATTAGAATTTTATTAAATCCATAAAATTTTGAATTGAGGATAACATATTTCTATGGAATTCGCAGATTTTTAGATTAAGGACACCTGAAATTATATGAATTTCTAAAATCTATCAAATTCCAATTGAGGACATCCCATCTTTCTATAAAAAGAAAAATAGACGGTAGAGTATTTCCCAAAATGTCATTTCATTTCCTTTTCTTTTCTTGTTGATTACAATGCACAATAAATAAGAGTACATTCGAATATTATTAAAAAATTAAATATAAAAAGTGAACTATAATTGGAACCGATATACTACCTCTATCGCACAAAGATATTCTAATTATAATTTCACGAATATTTTTAAAAAAATGGGCAATTAATAGTATTGGAAATATAAAATTTAATATTATTTCTCTAATATAGTATTTCATTTATTAAATATTACACTTTAAATAATATTATTTTGTAGATTGCAATGCATATTAAATAGTAGTATAAAAGAAAATTAATATTCTAAATACTTTTTAATAAAAAGTAGACAATAATTTAAAACGGATGAAAAGAAAAAAAATTAAACTATCTCAATAGTACAGATGTAGTATATATTACTATAATAAAGAATGGAAGACCGTCGTTCCCGGCCAGAAGTAATAGATGTCGGTCAACTTTTCCAACGTTAATGATATGAAGAAAACAAAACAGACGACTTGGTCGCATCCAGAGACTTTTTTAAAGTTGCCCGAAGGCATATCCACACCATATATTTTTATATACTTTGGTCCAATGACTAAGTCAATACTTTGTCCATGCAAAATTAGAGACTCCCAGTGTCTTCTTAATCACTCAACACGCCATGTCCATTTGATCATGATGTAACACCAAAAACAATTAAAATAAAATAAAATAATTGGCCATTTCGTTTCCTAGAAACGACTCTTGAAATAATTGAAGAGGTTTAGATACACTTGTGTAGACTTTATTTTTTGACATATTGATTCTTCGACTGAAAACTTGGCTTTAGCCTATTCAAGTATTTTGTTCTTTTGCGCGTGAATCCCATTTTAAATTCTGATTCTTCCATCCAGCGTAGGCATGCGCATTTTTATTTTTATATAAAAATTTTAAGTAATAATTGGTGGCAGTAGTGAGAGATCATCATAATAAAATAATCATAATGATAATATTAGTAATATTAATATCATATTATTAGTATGTTTTGAGACAATTTCATAATTTTTAGTAAAATTCAAATTCACAACAATTTTTTGTTTTTTATTTGTCAATCTGTTTTGAGATAAAATAGTTTTTGTTATTTACATGAGTTTATTTATTGTTTGGTAATCAAAAAGATAATCAAAGTCAATGAAATCCATTAAAGTCATTTATTTTGAACGTAGTATTTTGTTAGAATCCCACATATTCTATAGAATTTTACTCCCAAAAAAAAGGCTTAAAATCCATATGAATTCATAAATCTTTGAGATCGGAAGAGCGTCGTGTATGGAAGACACCCTCGCTTGTCCATGGGCGTGAAATATGATTGCTTAAGTTCAAAATCATATTTGCATAAAAATAATTAAGTTGATCATTTTATTCTTTTAATAAGAGCAACGGACTCCTCTACTAAACCATTTTTCTTCGGTCCCCAAAATACAAAACATATTGACCAAATATTTTTTCAATCTTACCAGTAGTATATCAAAGTTTCTAAAGATTGCTTCATAGCCCAATCCACTCGAGAAGGATTTAGACAAACCGTATAATAGTCACTTGAAATGTTAATTCTCCTCATGGTCATGCTATGGAATTAAGTTTACACACTGGCTTAGTCCAATATACTTAACTTACATACCATTACTCACGACCTCAATAATCATGAAGATTAAGATAAATCAGATACTCCCTCCATCCCACTAAGATATGCTTGTATTCTTTTTTTCATATGTTCTAAATTATAGGTTACTTTCTTTATTGATAAGTAGTTGAAATGTTAGTTCACACTTATGCCCTTATTTAATATATATGGTTATCAACAAAATAAAACTTTTAAAGTAAATTAAAGGGTATATAAGTAAAATTTTATTAAATTTTATATTTCCAACAACATTAATTGAGGTTTCCTTAATCTTAGTGAAAATAGGACTTGTCGACCTTGGTGGCATGGAGGCAGTACTTAATTGAGTTAATAGACAAATAAACCTCCATGGAATAAAGTGCCGACATTTACTTCCGACTCAAGACAATTATTTTTCGGTTCAAACATGTGGTGTATCATCTATACTCATCCAAAAGAAGAGTTAATTACCTGAAATGCCATTGTATTTTTAAAAAATTATCTCAAATGCCATTGTACTTTAAAACATACCCGAAATGCCACTGTACTTTTAAAAAGTTATCTCAAATGCCATTATACTTAAAACTCACCTGATATGTCACTGAACTTGTAAAAATGTTATCTTATTTACCACCCCATTAAAAATGTAACGGACCTTGATGACATGACTAACGAAATTTATCATGTGGTATCTTTACCGTTATTTTTTAAGCTGGTATTTACGGAGTGACAAATGAGATAATATTTTCACGAGTTTAGTTACATATGAGGAAAGTTTTATAAAGTACAATGACACTAAAACTTTATAAAGTTTTATAAAACTTTCCACATATACCACTAAACTCGTGAAAATATTATGTTATTTGCCACTCGGTCAACACTAAGTTAAAAAAATAACAGTTTAGATGTCACGTGGTAAATTCTATTAGCCATGTCATCAAGTCAGTTACATTTTTTAACGGAAGTGACAAACGGAATAATAATTTCATAAGTTTAGTGGCATTTCGAGTAAGTTTTAAAGTAAAATGGTATTTGAGATAACTTTTTAAAAGTACAGTGATATTTCAAGTAATCAACTCCCGAAAGAACTACATCTACGCATTATCTCATAAATGCAACCGATGGCCTTTGTCCCCACTCAAATATTGTAAATAAATTCATTTATAAGAGTAAACATCAACATTTACTAAAAAAAAATACTTTATTCATTTACACTTCAGGCACTGTTTAAAATTTTATTAAGCACATATCTCAACACACGTTACTGCCTTCCTCGAGATAGAAATAGAGCTACACCCACAATTTAGCTGCTTTAGTTGCTTGAGTAGTGCTACATTCCCTTGTCTAATTACTTGTTGGATGACTTGGTGGGACAAATGTATCTTTTTGCTCATGAAAATTTCAAAACAAGTTTAAACAGTATATGGGCAAAAAAGTTACATTTCTACACACTAAGTCACCCAACAAGTAAGTGAGTAAGAGAAAGAAACATTTTCCTAACTGTTTCTTTGAGATGTAATTCTCTTTGGACACATTGTTTACCTCATGTTTTCTCTTCCAGTTTGGGGAGAATGATTAATGAACTAAAGTGACATAATTTTTTTTAAAAAAAAAGCATAAATGATAGTTCTGATCTCATATTAAATGTCTAGTAGGAGATGTGTGTTGTCAATGATATCCCGCTACATAGACGTCTAGTGGTATAATTGAGCAAAACGTTTAGCAGCAGATCATTTTCAGTTCAAACTATAATTGGTATTACAAAGAACATTATCGTAATGATCAGATAATTAAGTTTGACAATCAGTTTCCTTGGTCTTTTAACTAATTTTATTCACCCGCCCACTGTTGGTGGGGTTGCACTGCCTATTTATGATGTGGTGGTGACATGGTCAGACGTGGCGCACACATGGCCGTCATGTGTGTCGGTTATGTGTGTGACACATTAGAAGTGTATGGTGTAATCCCGCTCGCAGTGAGTGGGTGAATATTACTCGCCTTTTAACTCTTTACACTAAAAAAGACTAGCAAGTTCCACTCTGTTAGTTTATAACCATATCATTTTCACACTAGCAAGTTGCTTGGGGATGTTATATTAGCATTGCAGAAAAGTTTAATCTGAATCCTTAACATTTTGATGGTTCTGATCTAGTCCCTTGTTATTATTAAGTTGGATTAAAAATTTAAAATAAAATCCTACTTCCTGTGACAGGAATGACAACGGATCATCGAGGCTGGTCGCGTTTGGGACCACCTTCCTCATATCTACCTTGCGTAGAAATTTATAGCCCATTCCCGTGTCATTTCCCACTTGAAGCAACACGGGGTGTGGGGCGGCCGAGCGACAAAAACTCAGACCTGTTACCGTCTAACTTCATTTTTTTTTTTTAATAATTAAAATCACAAAAAACTACAATCAACAAAACCATTACTCAAAATTCAATTCCAACAACAATTAATACTAATTCTAATAAATTAACTTAATTAATACTCCATTCTTCTCACAAAAATAGTCATATATACTATTTCGTCCGTCATAAAAGGATAGATTACTTACATGTTGAAATTTTTTTAATTTTTTATTTTCATATATATACCCATAATTAATGTGTTTGTGTTATTATTTCACATCACTGGCTAAATATTGAAAATATTTTTAAACAATTAATAAAATATAAGAGTATATATGAAAAATTATGTAAAATTTAATATTTCAACTATATATTAGTCATCGTTTCATATTTTGCGTAAAAGGAATTATCGAAATATTTTTGTGGGATGGAGAAGGTAAAGTAGAAAGGTAGAGTTACTCAGGAATGGAAGTGACGGGTTATTTTTTCCATCCACCTTTTGCTTGTAACTTGATTTTGTGCTAACAAAAGAATAGCTAAATAGCATCTATTAATATATAAAGGCACTTACAAGCTCAATATATATATATAAAGGCACTTAAGTGCCTTCATTTTTTTCCCACCTATTTGCTCTGTGGTCGCTCTCGCAGTGAGTCTTTTATGATGTAAAGGTTTGAATTATGACAAGTTTTTTTATTAAATTTTTTTCATTTCATATTCCTATGCAACTTTCCTTTCTCAGTCTCTTTGTGACTATGATATGCCTTTAATTACGATGAATCGTGTTCTAGATCTTCTTCTTCAGTGCTGACACATATTCCTCTTTAACCACAACTTTCCTTCTGCAACAGGCATCTAATATACTCCTCTAATCGCTCAAATTCTCTTTTAATTTTCGAATTAGGGTTTGATATAGATACCCACTCATATACTTGTTTCATATACATATTAATGGTGCTCATAATTTCTCTATATAGTTGATGAATTTTGATACAATCATTTTTGTTTGTAAATTACAATATGTAGATATTTATACTTTTGGTTGATAAATTTAATTCGAGTGGAAAGATGATATTTAATTGGCTCTTGATAAATGATTATTGGATCTTGATGGAAGATGACGAGTGTATTTTAAGCTTTACTAATAGTGATTGTAGAGTGTTAAAAGAACGGTGAAAGTGAGAGCGTTTGTGGTGGTAGGAATAGATGTATATATTTAATCGTAGAAAGCTAAATGCGTAATCTATATATTATAACTACAGGTTGATTTGATTAAATTTTCTCTTTTAAATATTTGATCATTGGTCATATTGATTCAATTAATGTATACTTGTATTTTTAATTTTTTTATACAAAAGTACAAATATTTATTTATTATATAAATGCTAAATAGATATATTTTTACCATGTTTCACGGGTAGATTAATTAATAGAGAAGATATGTACTATATCTTGAGAGAGAGAGAGAGAGAGAGAGAGAGAGAGAGAGAGAGAGAGAGAGGTGGCAAAACCCATTTATTTTATTCCAAAAATAATAAATACATTTCAGTTGCATTTATTTATTCTACTGCCTTAAGTGGAATGTGTTCCACAAAACCGGTGGTGTTCACACAATCACACTTATACACGTCACATTAAATATATTGGTTGAATAGAATAATGTTATTGTTCAACTTGATGTCAAGGGTGTTGTGGATGCAGTTAGAGAGAACGGAGTAGATTATATTGAATTTGAGTTGATCATTCATGTTTGTAAAGATTCATGCCGTCAGTTTAATTCTCTTCTCAAGTTCAATTCATCTCTAGGAGTGGTAATGAGGTTGCAAATACGGTGCTTAAACGAGCTTTAGATATTCAAAGTGCTTGTAATATATTTAATGCTCCATTTTGGCTTCAAAGGGTCCTTGAAACTGATGTCATTAATCATCCTATCAATGAGATATGAATTTTCCCTTTTAAAAAAAAAATAGAATAATGTTATTCACTACTCGTCTGTCCTGTTCCTTTTTCGCTCATCATCAAAATAGTCTTCTTTTCTTAGTCAATTTTCTTAGTTTCCATATGTATCTCTATTAAATTTGTAAAGTTATTACTACCTCTATCTCATAAAAATAGTTATGTATTCTTTCCTCCCAAAATATAGGCCATTTTTCTTTTTAAAATGAAATACTATTAGTTTTCTATATGCCTTATTTAATGTACATTACTATCAACAAAATATGGTTATTATAGTGGAGAAATTAATAAATGAAAAAATATAATAATAGGAAAATGATATTAAATTTACTTTTTCAATACTACTAAATTAAATGAGATTTTCCTAATCTATGCGAAAATAGATTTAGAACTATTTTTGTGGGAAAGAAGTAGTAGTAATCAAGAATAATTAATGTGGAATAATAATAATAAATAAAAGAAATGATATAACAAATATTACTTTTTCAACAATATTTATTAGACTTTCTTTTTTCTTTTAAAGGGATATTTATTGCAGTTTGTGAAAATAAGAATGGGACAATTTTTGAAGAATAGAGAGCATTAATCACCATCTCATATAGGGACATATACTAATAATTTATTAATTTGAATTTATTAATTAATGATGACAATTAGTAATGTTGATCATTACGCCGGTGAAAGATAGTATATGCTTTCAGTTGAATAATATATGCATTCTGCCGAAGTTACTACTCTTATCTCTCTTTTTTTAAGAAAATCCAAAAGGTTAAATTTCACAAAAAGTCCCCCAACCTTTGCAAAAAGTAACAATTTCATTCCTAACATTTTTTTCAAGCATGTAAGTCCCCAACCTTTTAAAAATATCACAAAATTTCTCTGCCAAAGTTTCTATGCTTTCATCGTTTTCACGTCCACCCACTTAAAACAAGCTATATATGCACATTGATTAATTCCTCAAAATGAACTTAAATTATTTATTTTCTATGTTTGACCCGATTTTCCTAATTAGCTAATTACCTCTCTGTGTGTCAAATTTGCCTTAACTAATTGGATTAATAACCTACTTATATATCTTTATGTTGATTAATAACTCAACGGATCACCCAGAGCTAAGAGTATATCTCTATCTACTACAAGAACTTATGATGTTTGCTACGTCGTACGTGGTCTAAGATGTACAATATCTCTTGGCCATTATAAAACTCACAAAGCCAATATTTGGTGATCAAACAAACACGTGGAATTAAGCTCATTAACAAATACATATGAAATGGATAAACAAATCATCATAAGAGCATAAAAATTAATTAAACTAGATTAACATTTATCAATCATCTCAACATTACACAATCTAGCTTATAATAGAAAAGTGAGAAGAAATCTAATAAATATATATAGCAATTTAATAGAATGAAGAAAATAATAGAAAATAAAGATGAAAAGATGTTCTTCCCTTAAGAATTTGATCTTTGTCTTCCATTTCTCTCCAGCAACTTTTTTTTTCCCTTATGTTCTTCCAAGATCTTCCCTCCAAGATATAAACCCTAGAAGAAGTTACAGACAAAAACTAGAACGAGGCTCTCCTTGATCTAAGAAAAACAAGCTTATATATATTAGAGATCAAGCCTTTAGGGATAAAATGCCTAATTTCCATCAATTTTGCACAAGAAGCCCCGAAGTATGAAATTTGGATATGTCAAGATAAGTAATACAAGGCCGCAGAGTGCATTTTACAATCTTATCGTGGTAAGGTAAATTTTTTGCATCCTGTAAAAAGTCGTAGCATGCATTCACAATTTCTTTACACCCCATTTTTTCAGAATATTTATTTAGGACCACATCATCACTTTTTCTTGTACCTTTTAGTCCATAACTTTTGTTTTTCTCTTATTTCAAACACATTTTTCAATATTTTCACCTAAGGTCCTTCAACTTCAAATTCTTCAACCTTAGTCCTCAACATTTGATCTTCTTTTCAAATACACCCTTCAATATTTTCACCCTAGGACCTCCATCTTTTAATATGTTCGATTGTGGTCCCCAAACTTTAGAATTTTTGCATTTTTAGCCTTTTATCTCTTCCTTTTCCTTGTTCTCTTCTGAATGGAGGATATTTACCTACAAACACAATTTTTACACAAACGTGAGTAGAAATTAGCTCAATTAATTGGTAAATTATTATATGTCGTTTAAAAGTATAAATAATAAGTGTGCAAAATGCACACTTATCAAATGCACGTCACATGAACTGGTAATACACATGGCGTATATCGATACATACTACATAGAGTGAGAAATGTTTTACAAAACCTTCGAAAGTTTTTTGAACATTTTCATCTTTAAATACAAAAAACTTATAGAAGAAAAATGTAGAATATAAAGCCCAGTTTTTTTGACAAATATAAATTAATTGACCCATTAAAACTAATTTTTAATCTTTTCAGTTTAATCATCCATTATTAATTTCTTTAAATAAAAAGAAAAATGGGTTTAGTTCTATTTAAGTAGTTTCTTAAAAGTCAAAACCTAAACCAAACTATTTGAAGTGGTTTGAAAAATTTTGAAGTTAAACCAAATCACTTTAGCATATCGGTTTGATTTTTTGATTTAACAGTTTATTTGTTCACCACTAACTCATGTAGCTAGTTAAAATTAGTATATCAATTGTGGATGCTCTAAATTTAGAGAGTAAAACTTAATTTATGATTTAAAGGGAAAATGTTATTTGTAGGAAAGCCTTCAAAAAAATCTTTTACAAAATAATGTGATTTTACCATCTTACATATGTATATTGTGTAATTGAGGAAAAAAAATTTATAAATAAAATAATAAATTTATAATATTTTGTAAAAGAACTATATTTTACGCTTCCGATCTAATATATATCAAATTATTTAAAAAAATAAATAATAATAAATTTTATAAGTATTTTTTTGTGTGATGAAATTTTATAAGGTTACATTACCCAATAACGAATAATTAATTTTTAACATAAACTAAACAATAATGCAATTCTTTTCTTGTAATCTTCTGGTAACTATAATTTACAACAAATTTTAACCCGATTATTATCATTAACGCAAATAAATACTCCATCCGTTCCACAAAGATAGTCCGGTAAGTAATTTACGTGGATTAATGATTAGTAGGTAATGTGGTTAAAATATTTAATTTTACCTTATTTTTCCATATATACCCATGTGTCATTAATTGTTTGAAATATTTTTAATGTATAAATAGTTGAATAACAATAATTAATTAATGGTACATATGGAAATGAAACATTTCAATATAGTAAGTGAACTATCTTTTTGGGACGGAGGGAGTATCATTTTATTTTTTTGCACTAATTTAGATAGATAGCATCGTGCGAAATAAATACTAATTGGGTGGTTATGTGTATTGTGAAGATATTTCTTTTTCGAAACCAATACAGTCCTATAGTATGAAGATTATATAAATTAATAATATATAAAAGTAGTCATATATAAAATAGTCTAATTATTAATATTCATTTATACCAGAAAAATTAGAAAAAATTACAATTATAATTTTCAGTTAATTTAAACTAACAATATATATGTTTAATTTGTAATAATTTAATATATATTAGACAATAAGATAATCAAATTTATCTATAATTTAAATAATTAAATGATGATAATTATCTATTAGTTATTAAATTAATAGTGAATCTTATTTCAAAAAGGTGAATGAATAAGGCAAAAGTGAATAAAAAATTTTAAAAAAATTGAAAAATTCAGAATACTACATAAGTTACCGTAATATGAAACAAAATATCTAAAAAGACCCTGCTAATATATTTTTTAGTGGGAAAACTATAGTATAAAGGTACCACAACTCTTTTCATTTAATTAATATATATTTCTAAATATTTTCCTACAAATGGCGGGACACAATTTAACAGTCACAACTTTCAATATTTGCTTCTTGAACTTCTCAAGCTACCATGTTTATAAACAAATTTGTTTATAAACTATTACTAAAAGTTACATTTTCCCATCGTCAATGCTATTTAAAAATACTTCAGCCATTAATAAAAAAATGTTAAAAAAAAAAGGAAATTTCTTTTGTAAAGAGTAAAAGAAAGTGCCAAATTAAATTGATTAAATCTTTTTTAGTACAATTTGAGAATTATAGAGTTCCGGAGGTGACTCGAACATGCGTCAAATAATCTGGTAAGAGGTTCCGATCTCTTTACCGTTGGGGTATTATTATTATTTAAATTACACCAAATGAAATCAAGCAACCCATAAATATCGTTTCTCGTTCTCTTTTTTCAAAAACTGCAGGACTACCAAAAATCAAAATTTTAATAACAGCCACCATGTACACATATAAGATTAGAATGTTTAAATACCGTACTGTAAAAATACTATATTTTGATGTGATGCTATAATAACACCAGAAGTCTGATACTTAGAATATTTTTAGTAGAAGATTTCTCATTTAGTCGTATTGTATGTATAAGAAAAAGCATTATTTCAGCGTGTCAAAGAAAAATTCAAAAGAAAAACAAAAACGAAAAAGCATTATTTATCCCTTGTCTGACAAAACTCTATTTGAGGAGCCAATTTTGGGAAAATAATTCATATATTCTTTTGTGTAGGAAAAAAAAAGAATAATGTACAACATTAATTAATTTTTGTTATTGTTCTAGACTGAGGACTGGACGGTTACCTTGCTGGGATACTCTTTTGACCACATTAATGCAATTGTAGATAGAGGTACTAAGGAAAAGTGGAGACTTGTGGCCTATGGAGATCCTTATACTAATCACTAATCAGAGATACTATAGCGGGACCTTAATTGGACGATTACAGAAGATAAGCTCACTCCCATTCATCTTTTTAGGAGACTCTAATGAAATTATGTCTACTTCATAAACAAATGATGTACAACATTAATTAATTTTTGTTAAAAAACAATTCGTGGATAAAATTTAGTGACTTTAACCAAACTTTTTAACCCCCACCCCACCCACCTCCCCCTTCCACTCCCCCTTCCCTTTCAATCAAACGAAAAATAATGGAATAATTAGGAAAACCGGGGACTTTTTTTCACAAAGCCCCTCCATCCTCTCTCTTCTTCCAAAAGTCTGTTTGACCATCACCACCTCCGCCGCTCCTTCTAGCCTTCTTCCTCATATCTTCTTCATGTTATTCATTTTTTCTGTCTCATCTTTGTTTTCACGTTTTGCTTTTTATTCCCTCTGGTCAATCTTCTTTTCCTACACGACGCTCTTCCGATCTCATGATTTCACACGGCCATTAACACTGATCTCTGTTGAATTATAGCATTCTTTTTTTCTGAATCTTAGATTATTAGGTGTTGGATCCTTTCCTTTCTATCATCTGGAAAATGGGTATTTGTTTCTCCACAACAAAGGTTAGTGGTTCCAACAGCAACACCAATTCAACGCAAGGGAAAACCCACCAGCAACACCGGCCGGGAAATGATCCCAAGCCTACCTTCGCCGCCCCCACCACCTCGACTGTTCAATCAAAGATACAAGGGGGCTCTCGTTATAACCAGCAAAAAGCGAAAGAAAGTCACAGGAATCAGCAAAAGGAGAATATTCTTCAGGTTATCAAGAATAGTTCAAAAAGACCCGGCGGAATCGTCCCTTGCGGGAAAAGAACAGATTTTGGATATGATAAAGATTTCGATAAGAGGTATACTGTTGGCAAATTGTTGGGCCATGGCCAATTTGGTTATACATATGTTGCAATTGACAAGTCAAACGGAGATCGTGTTGCTGTTAAGAAAATTGAGAAGAACAAGGTAACCATTTCTGCTTTTCTGTCCTAATCCTCCTTTTTGGTTAAACATTTCCTAGAAAATTAGGTGCAGTAGGCTACATTATGCGTCTAGATTCTATTAAAGTCTATTTTTTGTTTGTGAAATTGGTTTGCTTTGTGGTAATTATGATGGCTTTTGTTTCTTATTGATCTGTCAGTTTCTCGGACCATTCATGTATTTCTTGAATTTCGCATATTGCTATGATTCCATGATAAAGGTTTTACATTTTTGGGTCTGAATATTCAAAACGAAGGTCCTTAAGTGGTCTTGTATGTGTCTAATAGAATATTCCCCAGGTTATTTATTCAGGGATTTAATAGCATCCATTCCATATTTGTACTTTGGTGCCTGATTCAGGGCCCAATAGGTGGTTTACTTGACTTTTGTTCGTCTTATTGAAGCTAATTGTACAGCATTTAAATTTTCTTACACGTTTCTTATTAACATTATTAAGTGGCAACTCCTTTCGCTTCAGTAAAAATTTATCCTCTGCAGTAAGATTTTGCGATGGTTTGAACGTCTTTGTTGAATATTTTTGGAGATCATAGAGGAAGTAGGAGATTTGTACAATAATTCAGCTTTCCTATTATAATAGTTTTTCAGCACCGGAAACAATCCTCGTGAAATAAGTGAGCTTGGCTGCGTAAGATGAACTCTGTACTTGTGTTGTGGGGGTGGGGGTTCGGGTTCGGGTTCGGGTTCGGGTGGGGGAGCTTTAGGGGTTGTTTGAAGCTATTTATCCAAATTGAATTATAAAGAGAAATTATAAAGAGGTGAAATGAGTGGTGTAGATTTAATGTAAGTTTGAAATTTGTGATTATAGATGAAAAGTAGTCAAATCAATAGTCAAATCAGTGATAGCTGGGATTATAAAGAGAAATGATAAAGAGTATCAAACAACCCCTTAATGAATTATCAGAAATATGGCATAGCCATCAACTAGCTAGGTGTTTCAAGGAGTAGCTAGTAGCTAGACTACAGGTATAAGCAATGCAGTTCCAAGAACGATTAAAGTATTGCACTTATCTCGCGCATGTTAGTACTTGAAGAATGTATGATGGCTTAGATTGTTTTTAAGTTATAATTTCAAAATTACCGCTGTTGAGTAAATCTTTTTCCTGCATATCTGGCAGATGGTTCTTCCCATTGCTGTTGAGGATGTCAAGCGAGAAGTCAAGATATTGAGGGCTTTAGCTGGCCATGAGAATGTGGTTCAGTTTTATAATTCATTTGAGGATGATTCTTATGTTTATATAGCAATGGAGTAAGTTTCCTCAAGTTCATTTTGTTGCTGAAAATAAACTTGCCTCCCTTTCCTGTAATGTGTTTTATGAATTGAATATCAAATATAAATGAAATGCTGAATTTTTGTCTATGTAGGTTGTGTGAGGGTGGCGAATTGCTGGACCGTATTTTGTCGAAGTAAGTAGATCACCTATTTGATTTTTTAGAATTTGCAGGCTTTGCTGGTTGCATTTCTTTCAAATTAAGAAATACTAAAGAACTTAACTATACTTTCCTCTAATCAGAAAGGATAGCCGTTACACAGAGAAAGATGCGGCAATCATTGTAAGGCAAATGCTAAAAGTTGCAGCTGAGTGTCATTTACATGGTTTAGTACACCGTGACATGAAGCCAGAGGTACACTTAGAGATTAAATTTCTGTTTGAAGGGGACTATGCTGCTTGATGTTCTTATGTGGATTTTCTCCTACCTGTAGAATTTTCTATTTAAGTCTCCGAAAGCGGATTCAGCATTGAAGGCTACAGATTTTGGTCTTTCAGACTTCATTAGACCAGGTAATCATACATGTAGTTGTTTAGCCTCTTTTTTTTTTTTTTTTTCTTTTTTTGGTTTAAAAATATGACTCAAATTTGGAACTTAGCTTGTTCTCTGTGGCTTTGATGAAAAAGAAGCTTCTGGTTTGAACTTTGAAAACAAAAGATAGCCAACTTGACCCGTTAAATCCAGCAAACAATAGTCACTTGCCGCTTTTACCCCCATTCAGGGGACCCACTTCCTTTCATCTGAGTCTGGTGCTCTTTTATATTGGCAATGGAAATGGAAAAATCAACTCCTAAAATGGTAAAAAGAATGGCACATTAAATGCTCACTTGTCCTCTAATCACTCATCCAAATTGAGAAAATGTAGAAAAAGCGCAAAAGCTGAAAAACAAACCACACAGAACAAGGTCTAGAACAAGGTTTTAATGCATGGAAGACAACTTCACATGTCTTGATCGAACTCTTAATAATGGCATGTTAGGTACCAGCACATTCACCTGTATGCATCTTCCTTTTTATACACACATTTGCTGAACCACTTAGCCCTTCTTATCAATCTATTTCTGTTTTAAAATAGAAACAGAATAAGTGAAAATGAATCTGGGAAATTTGTTGCAGAACACATATAGGGTTGACAAAATATATAGATACACAACATATACAGATGAGATTGATTTGACCACTATCTATTTTGAAATAGAGAGAGAGACTGCTAACGACGGTTTGTGTCTAGAACATTAGGCTATTATTATTGCTACACATGAATGTTCTTCAACACTTGCCCTCACACGTATGCCAAAACTAACTTTTTTCCCCTACCAAAACCTAACACAAGCAGAATTTATTTAAATGGATGGGGCAAGAATTGAACCATGATTTTTTTGCATGCTCTAATGCCATGTTAAATGACTTCATTTAAAAGCTTAAGCTGTCAGATATGGTCACGTATGTCATTTTTACATACTAAGAGGTATATCTTCCCGGTCAAATACCGTTCAAGCATTTCAAGGTCTTCATATGCCTGCCCATTGTTATTATTCTATTATTTTATCAAAGATCTCATTTGTTTCTGATTCATCACAACCTTTTAATGTCTACCATGGTGTATGAACGCAGGAAAGAAATTCCAAGATATAGTTGGGAGTGCATACTATGTTGCTCCAGAGGTGTTGAAGCGTAGGTCAGGCCCTGAATCAGATGTATGGAGCATTGGTGTAATTACTTACATCTTGCTTTGTGGCCGGCGTCCTTTCTGGGACAAGACTGAGGATGGCATATTTAAGGAGGTGGGATAATACATTTCATTCTTGGCTCTTGTTGGACAATCCCTAAAATTCTCTGGAGCTCACAACTAAGTAGCATATCTTGTTGTATGCACTTAACTGTTATTTGCAACTCCAATTTATTGAATCTTGTCCTTAATCCACAACTTCCTTGTTTTCAAGTTCCGCGAGATATAAAATGTTCTAGACAGTCACTTTAAGGTTCTTTTGACTTGTTCCAGCTCATTATTTCTATATCACTTATCTTTCTGGATATTTCTGTATTTATATATTTGTTTATACTAGAATTATAATTATAATTCTGAATGTGGACTTATAGGTTTTGAAAAACAAACCTGACTTTAGGCGCAAACCATGGCCAAGCATTAGCAATGCTGCTAAAGATTTCGTGAAAAAGTTGCTGGTGAAAGATCCTCGTGCCAGACTTACTGCAGCACAGGCCTTATGTATGTATATGATCTTCTGAAACCACTACATGTTTGATTTTTTACTAGGGATCTTGCCTCTTATATTTCTGGTCTTGTGATTCTCAAAATCATTCCTGCAAATTTTTTGTGAATTATACAAGCAGAAACAGTGATTTAAGCAAAATGTCAGTAATTGGTGCAATAGTAATTTCTCCATGTGCAGACAAGCCCCCGGTTAGTGTTCTATTTGTAGTTCAAGATAGAATTAAAATGAGTGTTAAAATGAGGGTTGAAGAGTTGTGTAGTAGACATGGATCCCAAGGAATGTGTGGATGTGATTGTTTGACCAACTTCTAATAGTTGAATTCTCACAAGTTATTTTATTTATTTATTTATTTATTTTTAATATAAATGAAATGAGTGGAAATTTATTTTTGAGAAGAGGGTATTAGTTGTGGAAATATGTAGAAAAATTGTTTGGCCTATTTTTATCTAGGGAAAAAGAATAATAATAAAGAAACCTGACAAGGGCTTATACGGCAACCATTTAAGATAACTTTTCTTCCAGTACATGATGTTTGAGATTTTTGCATCATTCCGTTGCATTTAATCTTTTATGCCTATGGTTTCATTGAATGATCTTTTTAACTTTTCCAGCACATCCATGGGTCCGAGAAGGAGGTGAAGCTTCAGAGATTCCACTAGACATTTCTGTTCTAAACAACATGCGGCAATTTGTGAGATACAGTCGATTGAAACAATTTGCTCTACGGGTACTTCACATATGACACATTGTTTCGGCAGAAACTTCTAACAGCTATGTTTATGTAATTTTATGATTATGAGTAACTTGAGATTAATTTACTATTTCAGGCACTGGCTAGCACACTTGACGAGGAGGAGCTGGCTGATCTCCGGGATCAGTTTGATGCAATTGATGTAGATAAAAGTGGTACCATCAGTCTTGAAGAAATGAGACAGGTTAGTTTATGTTTGAATTTTTTGGGGTTGGATACATTTTCATTTTATTTACTCTCCTGGTAGTTTATGTGTTGCCAAATTCAATATTAAATTTATTTATATATATACACACACACACACACACACACACTCCTTTTTGTTTTTTCTGGGATTTATGACTTGTTTGTGTTTAAGCATAGGCTCTTGCTAAAGATCTTCCTTGGAAAATGAAAGACGCTCGGGTTCTTGAAATTCTTCAAGCGGTATGTTTGCTCTCACTCGAACCATGAGATCATCATCCAAGTTGCACTGACAAGCTGATGCATGATTTTTCCAAAAGTACATGGACACGTTGGGGTTGGGGTTATGCAGATTAAATTCTTTGAAATGTTCAGTTTGAATATTGTATCGTTTTTCACAATTTTTTTTTTTTTATATGGTACATAAGTGGACAATGTTCCTGAAGTTCAAGTAAAATAATAATACTCTCTGTATATGGATGGTCAAGACGATGTCATGACTGTGTCCGAGTCCGATGGTAAAAGATATTTGTCAAAACAGGGACTACTTGGGTTCATTGTCATCATATTTTTCATCGTTGGCTTCCTCAGGGTTTTATCCTGTAATTTACTGATCTCTCGAACTTGTTTGGCTGATCAGATTGATAGCAATACAGACGGGCTAGTAGATTTCTCAGAGTTTGTTGCAGCAACCCTGCATGTTCATCAGTTGGAGGAGCATAATTCAGAAAAGTGGCAGCAAAGGTCACAGGCTGCTTTTGAAAAATTTGATGTTGATAAAGATGGTTTTATAACAACGGAAGAGCTTAAAATGGTCAGTATTATATGTGGAAGTCATGTTTAAATGATTCCTTTTATTCAACATGCTCTTATTTATCTAAAACCAGTAACAAGTAACAGAAAAGATGAAATCTGCAAGAAATGTAAAAGCTAGGGTAGTTTTTAACTGCTTGCTGGAAGAAGCTTTTCCTTCAAGAAATATGCAAAATGAATAAGGGGGGAAAAAAGGGAAAATCTAATACCGGGGTGTAATGGATGTGCAGCACACGGGACTAAAGGGTTCAATAGACCCACTACTAGAAGAAGCGGATATTGACAAAGACGGGAAGATAAGCTTATCAGAATTCCGAAGGCTTTTAAGGACTGCAAGCATGAGTTCACGGGGGGTGACTGCCCCAGCCGTAAGAGGTTAAATGGAAAATGTAGTTTATGGGTAGCTCTGGTGAAGTCTGTACCATTTCGGGTTCCTTTCGGCAAAAAATTGCGTTGGCAGATCGCATTTCTTTTTACTCGTCTCTCGCATGTGCTCGTCTGTAATATGATTTTTGCATCCTTCTCAAGATCGTGCTAGTTAGAGACATTTGGCATGCGTGTATGTGCAAAATCGAGTTGCATTTGCACTCTATAGAGATTTGTACTTGACAGGGTTGCAATATTTGTACATTCTTCCATACCCCTTTCGAGTTTGGTTTCTTGATGATGTAATGAGTTGTGGTGGCTATAGGCAACGAAAAACTGTTTCTATTGAGCCCGACTGCTAAATTTGTGCCTACTCGATAACATTCATCACTTATTATTGACATGTATGCCTGTAAAATTTCAGATATTGTTGGACAATTTGCACAACCGGCACTCTATATTCAATGTATTTTGTCAGTTTGTATCGTCCATTGTACTCTTTCCGTCTCACAGAAGTAGTTTCATTTTTATTTTTCACAATATTTAAGAAATTTCAATCTACGTTGTTGGAAAAGTAACATTTAACAAAATTTTTTCTTATATACCATTTCTTTTATTTAATATTCTACTTTAAATTATTCTTGTTTGCTAATTACAATGCATATTAAATTAAATAAGGTGTATAAGAAAATTAAATGAGAAAAATGGATTATAATTTGGATGAATGAAAAAAGAATATAGACTATTTTTGTGAGATAGAGATAGTGTATTCTATTGCGATACAATGAAAATAAGAGGCACATGGAAGTTGGAAAATCCCCCTCTTAATGATTTCTGTTCTTAGCATGATGTAGAATAAAATAGATAAAAGGCTAATTGGCGGAATTTAATCATAACCTTTCATTTTATTGTACAATTTAACCTTATCATTTTAAACTTGGCAATTTTAACCTCAAATCTCACATTTTTAGCGCAATATAACATTTTCAACTTAAAAAGACAAAAATACCCCCAAATTCTAATTAAATTAAAAATTAATATGCCGATCTATAAATAAAAATAAATAAGTCATACTCACGAATCTTAAATTTTAGTCTTTCTTATTGAAATATTACTAAGTTCCTTTCAGTAATGGCTAAAATACTTGAATTGCGTCGGACGCAGTGGAATTCGCTCTGATGGAGCAGTATTTTTCAATCCACAAACCTAGGAAGTGGGAAAGACTAAAGTTCTCCACGCTGATCGGCCTCCAACCATTTGTTTAATTAAAACTAATAAACATTAAGTAATATGATGAAAAGTCTTAAAAAATGGAAAAAATATAAATGAATTGATAGACAGATTAAAAGTCGATCTATATTACCCCACTGCATATCAATTCTCTTCATACTACCCTACTATAGGAGGATTATGAATTAGGTCAGATCTGCCCCCGCTACCATCCCTAAATTTTCAAATCAGTTTTTTATAATACAAACAAATTATGTTTTTTTAATTTGTTTTTATCTATTTTTATTTACTAATTTTTAGTTAAATTAGAATTTAATGGTATTGTAGTATTTTTAAGTTAAAAATGTTAAATTGTGTAAAAAATGTGATATTTAAGGTTAGAATGAGGTTACATAGTGTCAATTAGCAATTGATAAATAGTAACTCTATTTGCATCACAATTTTTTATTAAATGTAAACTATATTTTAATGATAATCTTTTGATTTAAAGATATTGGCGGTTTTCGTTATGGAGACATCCAGTATATGTAACAAATTATTATGAGTAATTATATTAGCACTATGCCTTTTGATTAAAAATAATCTCCTGCCATCCCACCATATGCATACATGACGAGAAATCATTATTCGACCCACATGTAGGTTGCCCCATTGTGAGACAGCCTATAAGTGAATTATTTAATAATCTCTCACTATGTGTGTAACTGAAAGGATTAGGGGCAAATTCAAGGTGATGCCCCCTTGGGCTATAGCACATCCCAAATTCAGGCGTGACTCGAGAAAAATAAGAATAAAAAAAATTTATTTCATTGTCATTGGGCTAGGGGTAAGATAAATTGGGCTGGGGATAATTAGCCCATCACTCGCATTCCAACTTAAACCTATACTTGATCCAGCCTAAAAAAAACTATATATATATCAGTACCAATTTTGAAATATCAGTACCAAAATCCAAATCCCTAACCCCCTTCGTCTTTTTAAATTGAAAACAACAGACGAGCCAGGCAGCTAACCCTTTCCCCCTTCTGCCTTCTCGTCGCGACGCCGCCGTCAGCATGTTTCCTTCCCTGGCTGGCAGTGCCATTGACTTTCTCTATTCCTCGAATCCTTAGGATCTCCATACCTCTATCTTCTCATTCAGTCATTCCAAATCTAGATTCTTTGAAGACTGAAATTTGAAGGTAGTTTCAAAATTCTAACTTTTAACTTCTAAATTTTAACAAGTTAAGAAATTGAATGGTGCTTCTTGTTAAGAAATTGAAAATTGTAACAAATTCTTAACTATTTTTTTTTTCTTGCTTCTCTCAGTACCCAGTGTGGACTCTAGAGGACGGTCTGCTCAATCTTTAGAAGTAGGCAACAAGTTCAATTAAGTTTATATATATATATATATATATATATATAAATATAAGTCTGATTCTGATTATGTGGTGGGGGAAGAGAAGAGAAGAGAACAGTAATCTTGTATTGTAACTATTGTTGCAAACTTGCATTTTTTTCCTTGATTCTTGAATGTTAGATGTTAATTTGAACATGTTCTACCACTGTTGACATCAAATTCTGCCTTTGACTCAACAAACAAGATTTGTTTACGCGGGAAATTCGTATATGAATTGGCATGAGCAATAAATGTAAAAGCTAGTAGAGTGTCTGCAATAAATGGAAGAGAGTAAGGTGTCGTTTTGTTTGGCGTTTCCAGAGTGTTTTCTATTTTCATTATGTAAAAATGAGGAAAACGCGTTCTGTTAGTCATTTTCAAAAACGTTTTCATGAAAATGTTCTGGCCAATTACTGAAGCAAATAGAGAACGGAAAAAAGTCGTTCTCACCATTCTCAAGCCAAAACGCAAAACCCATTCTCAGTGTGAACGCGTTTATCCTCTCTCTGGGTCCCTCGCTCTGTCTCTCTCTCTCTCTCTCTCGCTTTCTCAGTCTGAAAACCATCCTAGGGTTTGTCTCTCCCCCCAATCCACAACTCCTTCACGCCGCCCTTGCTAATCGCCGGTTCTGACCACGCTAAGTGCCGCAGGTAAGGTTTTGTTTGCCATAGTTACCTTTGCCCTAATTCCCAAGTTTGGGTTCTACCTTAAATCTGAACTGCGCTCTCCTTTTTCTTTTTTTCTTTTTTCTTTTTTCTTTTATTGGGTTTTTTCGCAAACGGTGGTTGAAATCAGCAGTCGGCGGATTAGCTCAGGCAGATTCAGGAGTCCAGCAGTAGTCTTCCATCAGTAACCAGCGATTACACAGTCCTCCAGGTTAGTTCTTTTGAAAATGAGTTGAAATTCTAGGATTAGGAACCAACGGTTGATAAGGAATAACTTATGATTTTGTGGACCATCAAATGTATTGTCGAGGCAGATATGAACGGCACGTAACTAATTTCTTGTTTATCATCAATTCAAACTCCCATGAAATATGGTGTTTATTAATTAAAATGACCATTTTTTCCATCCTTGTGCACTGAAAAACCACATAATCTGTGATTGAGGTTATGAAGCAAAGAAGTGGCAGAGCAGCCTTCCCTCTTTTCAGTTAGAGCCACTACTCCGGAGACGATCTTCGAAAATCTATCACTTCAACAGAACAAAATTGAAGTGTAAAAATGTATGTCTCATTGGAGAAATTGAGCAAATGAGGAATTAATTAAAAATAAGCTGTTGATTCTATTCCATAATATCTTGTATTTTCTTGCCATTACTTTCTGGATATGCATTTGTTTTCAGGTATGATGCGGCACCAAAATTATAGTGAGTTTTGTGACACTGGTGTGGCAGCTTTGTTATGTAACTGTGGCACGATTACAATTCCACTACCGGTTTTGGTGGGGGGCAAGGCAAGATGGCGTAGCAGAATCGTTTTTGTTTGTTTTCTGCTTCATTCTCATCACATTCCAGTCATATTAATCTATGAAAGCATGCAGATGGATTGGTTTACAATTTACAAGATTTTTCCTTTTCCCGGAAAAGGATTTTCTTCTAAACTTTTACTTTAGGGAGTTATTATTTTTGCATCTAAATATAACGTTACTCTTTTATGTTTTGATAGAATCTGATTTCTTATATAATCTATTCTTTTTCCTAGTGACACATAGATATGATATCAATCACTTTTTGCATCTACATATATGATATAATAATATTTTTTGCTACACGACGCTCTTCCGATCTATCAGATCTGATCTGATAAATGGCAGAAGATGTAGAGTAGTATTGTAGGTGATTTGAATTGGTAGAAGATGTAGAGTAGTATTTTAAGTGATTTGGTTGGGGTTTTTATGGACTAATGCATTGTATTGTTCTAAAATGCTTGATTAGGTTACAAAAGAAAATCTTGATTAGGAATCAAACCATTGATTATAATAAGACTCCATTTAATGTTCATTGGATAGTATTTCCTAATGAAGTAGTTGATAAAATATTGGTGGTGATGCCCTTGTTGTATTAATGGTTTTAGCCCATCTGAACTGATTTTTGCAATTGGTATACATTACAAGTATGCATTTTCTACTTCTTCTTTTTATCTTTTTCTTTTTCTTTTTTTTTTTTTTAAAAACGGCATTTTCTACTTCTTAGTCCATCATTCTTAGACAATCAAATTGTTTTTGTTATTACATTGTGTTGACCTTTTTCCTTCTGTGGGTTTGCTTATCAGCTGCTGGTGTTCTTTTAAATGTATCAGTATGACTTGTCTAGAGGAGAGTTTGCCAAAGATGATGAAAAGGGAGAGTGCTCAGTTTCCAGTCATGGGGACTATGATGAATTGAAACTATTGGATAAGGTCATCGGCCCACTCAAAATATATTCAAGAAAGCATCCATTTGTTATCTGTTCAAGCATCTTCAATTTGCATTATTGGATTTAGTATTTATCAACAAGGACATTATGACTTTGTATTTTAACTTTGTTAAACTCCATGCGTGACTACTTTAATTAAGTGGAATTAATGTTATTTATATGCCTCAGTTATGAGATAAAACTTCTAATTATATTTTTTAGATGTCTGTAATCAGAATTAATTATCATATATCTGGTATATATCTATTAATAAGGTTAGGAACTTACGGCTTACTTGTACTTGATATATAACGAGATAGTGATATTATGTTCGACTTGTTTAAAATAGAAATAGAATGTAACATAAGCAATTTGTTACATAGTAATTTGTTACATATCATTATGGACATAGATGTGGAATTGCATTTTTATGGTATAATTTGTGTAAAAATTGATTTTCGGAAAATGTCAAACAGGACGTGTTTTCCAGTTTTTCATTCTCAAAATCAATTTCCAGACCAGACAAATAAAACGCATTTTCAACAAATCAGAAAACAGAGAATGAAATAAAAAAATAGAGAACGTTCTTAAGAATGAAAACAGGAAACAGAAACATGAACAGAACGGCCTCTAAATGTGCCAAAGACAAAAAGAATGACAATGGGGTGTCGAACCCTTTCTCAGTGTTCTTTGCCTCTATTTATAGAATACACTTGTCATTTGCATGGGGGCAATGAGTGCTGTGTTTAATGCTGGGCTCACAAGAATGACATGAGTGTCAAATCAACTGAAATTAAGTCCTCACTTTTTTACTAATGGCTGCCTAAACTCTGTATGGGGCATGTAACCACTACTTCTGCATTTAATGTTGAAGTCTTGTCAGCCACAAGTGATAAGGCTTTACATGTGGGTTCATAAGCCACTGCTTAGCTGGCACTTTTTGGAGGTCGCAATCTCAAGGGCGTAGCGAACTGGTGACCTGAAAGCTAAGAGTGACATGTCCGAGTAATGACTAGCCCTTCAGGTCCCTAGACTATGCCAGTTCTTAAGGTCCTCAGGTGGTGGGGTCCTTTAGGTCTTTGGCCTTGAGTAAGTGCGCGAGACCTACTTTCTAGGTCGACTGATGACCTTCGTTGACTTTAACGACCCAGTGACCACAAAATGCCCCCCTCAAGGTCATTGTTATTGGGCTCCAGAGGGTGCGGCCATAAAGGTCTTCTCGCTATTCTTTTCAAATTTTTGCTGCCTAAAATCAGACTCTTCGAATTTCGAAACCTTTGGCCTGACCCATTCTGCTGCATGTCAGCCACTTAATAGAATGTCGTGTTTTAGGGATTAATGAGCAGTAACCATTAATTTGATTGATGCCCCTCACATTCTCCAACTCTATTTATACCCCTTTCCTCCCCACCTTTTTCTATCTTCACTTTTGTTGTTTCTACAATCGATTTCTCAAGAGTTCTTTTGCAAGATTTTTCAATTTCTTCTAGAAACCAACATCTCCCAGGCTTCGTGATAGCCTTACCGAAAAGGTAACAATTTTCTGCTTTCTTAGGAGAATTTCTGAGGTTTTTTGGTTGTCTAAACACCTGTGAGTAGGTGAAATGGAACAAGGAGGAAGTTCTCAGCTGGGGAATGGAGAAGAAGGAGAGGTTAGGGTGGATGTAGATTGGTCTACAGATGAGGACAGGACGGAGCCAGTAGTGGAGCCGGAGGTTCAATTTGAATGGACAGAGGATAAGAGTGAAGGACAGGATGAGGTGGAGGCAAGCTTTAGTGGGTGGCCTCCGGTGGCAGTAGTTCGCGAGAAAGACTTGCCATGGGTGTGTAAACACATCCCCTTTAAGGTGAGGGAGCTGGCCTTCTGGTAATGTAAGGGTTGGGGGTACCCAAGCTCGAATGACTTCAACTGGTGTTATTTGTTGAAGGCCTCACTATCTGGGAAAGGGTGGTTCTATTTAGCCGCATGACCTAAAGCTAGTGCTCTGAACCTTTGGGGGAACTTGGTGAAGGGTGTGTCTAACTATGTCCTAAATTGAAAGGAGGGTTGGTTCTGGGTGGGAAGTGAATAGAGGACGCCGCCCATCCCAAGTGATGAGATGAGGGTACGAGCATCTTAACGAGCTACAGGCAGCCCAGTAAGTAACTTTCCGATTTGAGCTTTTTCCTGAGCTAGCTAGCTAATGGTTAACTATGTTTCCTTCAGTGTCAGGTGTTGATCGAGAACGTGGTCAATTGTTGACTTCGCCATTCAAGAAGCAAGTAGAGGCCATTGCTCAATTACCAGTCCAAGACCGCCACATTGTGGACCTAATGGACGAGGACTGATTGGTAAGTACTGGGATGTTTTTGCCCACGACTGAGCACATTTCCAACAACCTAAATAACTATAAGTCGTTGCTCTACTTTTAGGATGATTTTTTGGCGACCTTGTTTTATGGTTTCCACTGAACTGATACTTGTGCATTTTTAAGGGAAAAGTATCTTTCCAAGGGCCAAAAGAGATCTGTCTGTGAGGCACAGAAAAAAGAGCTGCATGGGAGAAGAAGAAACAGGCTCACGACAAGGCTGAGGAGATGAGGACCGCTGAAGCCCTAAGGAAGAAGGAGGAGAAGAAGAAGCTGAGGGAGGACAAGGCTGCTAGGAAGAGGCCTATGCCGGCTGATGGTGCTGTCGTTTCCCAGTGACCTGCTAAACGTCAGGTAACCATTCAAGAGCCTACAACCAACTTTTCCTCCATCATTCCTGCTCTTGTTTCAAATAGGGAGGAACGATCTGCTCAGGAGAAGAGGCCCCTAGATTTTCTCACTAAGGACCTTTTCTTTTTGGTGGACTCGACTCGCCGAGCAATGCTGGAGAAGCAGCAGATGTAACGACCCACTCCACTTTGATATGATATTGTCCACTTTGGGCCTAGCCCGCACGGTTTTGCTCTTGGGCTCTCACCCAAAAGGCCTCATATCAGATAGAGTGGGTCTCTTAGCTTATAAACTGGTCTCACTTTCTCTACCAAAGCGATGTGGGATTGAGGCTATCACAATCACCCCACCTAAGGGGGCCCAAAGTCCTCGTTGGCCACACTTCTGGTTGGGCTCTGCTCTGATACCATCTGTAACGATCCGCTCCACTTTGACATGATATTGTCCGCTTTGAGCCTAGCCGGCACGGTTTTGCTCTTGGGCTCTCATCCAAAGGCCTTATGTCATATGGAGTGGGTCTCTTAGCTTATAAACTAGTCTCACTTTCTCTACCCAAATGATGTGGGATTGAGGCTATCAATCACCCCACCTAAGAGAGCCCAACGTTCTCGTTGGCCACACTTCCTGTTGGGCTCTGCTCTGATACCATCTGTAACCACCTATTCCACTTTGATATGATATTGTCCGCTTTGGGCCTAGCCCACACGGTTTTGCTCTTGGCTCTCACCCAAAAAGCCTCATGTCAGATGGAGCGGGTCTCTTAGCTTATAAACTGGTCTCACTTTCTCTACCTAAGCGATGTGGGATTGAGGCTGTCACAACTGACAGATCCCTTAGCTTCAATTTCCCTACCTATGGCAGTTAAGATTCAAGGAACATATAAAATGGGATTTAAATTCAAGGAACATATGCAAAGTTGAAAATGGGTTGCAAATTTTTTGTAAAATACAAACAGAAATGTAACAGGGTAAATGAAGCATTCCATAATGGGTTGTAAATTTTTTGTAAAATACCAGCAAAAATGTAACAGGATAAATGAAGCATTCCATACCTTAGGTTAGAGGACCTTCCTGATTAAGATATCGATACCTATTTTATATAGAAACGCAATGAAGTTACAAGAAATCTGGTTTCGTGTTGAGAAGCACATATGATGATCGTATGTAATTATCAGAGAATATCGAACAACGTACCTTTCAATGAAGAATGTGACTTCTCTAGTTGGATTCTTTTCCAATGGTAATCTTGATGTAGAAGAACATGTACTGCTGTACATACCCTATTCTGTGAGGAGAGTCAGTCCAAATCAAACTGAAACATGCTAAATGATCGTGTAACTATAAATCCAATAATCTTATTATTCAAATTTTGTGATTAGGATTGAATTATACTGGATTTTTGGCAGATACCCTCGTCTCGATTTTACACACATTATATATATAGGATATTAGTGTATATATATAATAATATATATTAATATTATATATATATAACCTTTTTATGTTTTTTTAATTTTTTAATATCACCTGATTTGTATGAACTTATCACAACACCCCACCTGATTTCCACCACTTCACGTTTGTCGCCTGTTTCGTGCAGAAAAGTGGTGCAAGAGTTTGTATTTGTGTACATTGCCCAATTTTAATTCGTGCATTATCGAAGCTGAATGAAAGTAAGAATTAATATATATAGAGGAAACTAAACATTCTATCCTTTTTTTTTTTTTTGATTCCTTTCATTTTTATACTATCATGTCAAACTATTTGCTTTCATTTTATACCCCATTGTATTAATTTTATGCCACTAATTTTTTTATTTTAATAAATCATTTTATTTTGTTTTACCATTTTTAATATTTAATAAATCATTGTAGTTATTTTTAAAATTAATTAATCACTCTCTCTGTCCCAAAAAGATATTCCCCTTTTCTTTTTTTATCCGTCCCAAATTATATTCCCCTTTCCTAAGTTAACTTTTTAGTTTTCTAAATTACCCTCATTTATTGTACATAGTAATTAACAATAAAGAACAATTAAAGTGAAATATTAAATAAATCAAAGGGTATATTAGAAAATACAATGTCAAATTGTACATTTTCAATAACATTAAATGAAGTTTTCTTAATCTATGTGAAAAATGAAAGAGTGATATCTTTTTGTGACGGAGGGAATAATTATTTATACCTAGATTATATATATATGTGTATATAAATAAATAAATGTGTGTGTGTGTGTATATATATATATATATATATGCGCACGTACGTATTGGTAAAACCTAGATATAACTCAAACCACTACAATCCCGCCCCCACCCCGCCCCGCCCGACCCCCACAAACCTCCTGCCGCTCCCACCACCACATTGTACACTTTGAGTACGCCTCGTTATTCGTTCTTGGAGTTAGAATATCTTGCGATTTCTCTGTGATGGGACTTGTGGCTATCATTTTCAGGTGTGGCCAAAAGGTTCATCTCCTTCCAAGTGGAGCTGCAAATGGGGCACGTAAGAGAGCCGTGCTTCTTTACGTGCTCCGCGATGCAGGTGAAATGGAAGCTGTGGGAACACTCTGCCGTGAAAATGGCTGTGCCCGGTCACGTCTTCACGTTCTGCAAGTCATATGGCTGATCCCTCAAAATGATTAAAAAAAGAAGCCATTATTAATGAATGATGAAAAACTCACACCAAGTCAAATGCCAATAACTAAATTCCACTTTTTCAAATTTCAAATTTATACCTTTGAGAAACGGAGAGTGGATTTAATTAAAGAAATGGCGGAAGGGGAACCGGGGGAAGAAGGGGTGGAGCAGGGGAAGAATCAGGGGCTGCCTTTAGTTTTACATTGAAGCTTGGGACTCTGGGGAGCAGATACGGTGGGGTGGTTGTTGGAGTAGCAATGGCGGTGGTTCGACAGCGAAGACTGGGACTAGAAACAGGCTGAGACTAGAAGCAGGGCATGGAAGGATTAGAGAGAAACCCACTGCATCTTGAACCTTTGGAGTTGGGTTCAGATTTTTCTTTGATGATTGGTGAATCTTGTTCTTGATCTCTTTACTATGGGTTTTTAATCATTTTGTTACCATCTTCCATTTGTTGTTGTTGTTGTTGATTTTTTCTTTTTTTTTTTTTATTTTTTTTATTTTTTTTTGTAATTCTCCTATCTTACCATTTATCGGGTTTGTTGCCATCTTCCATTTTGATTTTTTTTTTGGTTTATTTTCGTATGTTACCATTCTCGTCTTGTCATTTTCCTATGTTTTATTATTTTGTTACCATTTATCGAGTTTGTTACTATTTCGTTGTTACTACTTTTTTATTGTTATTGTCATATTTTTCGGGTTGATACCGTTTGTTTTATGCATGGTAACATTGTTACTGTGTTTGTGGCGTGACGGTGTCGGCAGTTGACTGTGGTTCCGAGTGTGAAGTGTTGTTGTCGGTAGTTAGAAGTGTTCCGAGTTAGGGTAGTTTTGAAATAGAAAATGAGACTTTTGCAATTACTTTCAATATAAGGGTACTTTTTAAAATACTATTAGAAATGGTGGTTTTTATGTAAAAACTCATTAATATATTAATTAATTTAATAACTTAACTCTTATATTTTAATTCGTCGATATCTCGGGTATCTTAATCCAAAATCAAATTGTACTCTTACGAATACTTATGATTAATTACAATCTCCACATCAAGACCAATATTGGCATATAAATTCTAATCCAATAAAAACTTAATCATTTAACACATATAAATAACCATCGTATTTATGATTTAGATAAAATAAGTTTGTCGATGAAGATAAATAACCTAGACAAAAATACTGTTCACAATATAATTGGATTAATTTAAATTCTGACTAGATACGCGTGAACAAACTGTCTATTAATTTATGTGATGTCATGGTGCCACATCATTAATTTGTAACTTAAAATTTCGAGTCGTTGCAATCATATCCACTTAAAATAATTTCATTCTTGAAATTAAAATTACTTGATTTATGAAGTCATGAAACTTGGCTCAAATATTTTCCTCCTTTCTCAAGTGATACAATCTCCTAGGGGTGAACACGGTTCGGTTTGAGCGGTTTCTGATTTATTTTTAAACCAAACCATCGGATTTGGTTTAGAGAAATTGTAAACCAAACAAAACCATTTAATTTTTCAAACCAAACCAAATCAAACTTAATTTTTCAGTTTGGTTTGATTTTAAATCACAGTTTGTCTATCGACGTAATGAAAATGAACTCAAAACATAATAGTTTTATAAATAAAAATATCTGTATTATACTACAAGAATAAACGCTATATCACTAAAAATTAAAAAATAATAACTAATTCCATGCAACACGTGTGCTATATATTCATGCTCATAGTTGCAATGACAAGGCAAGTCATCCAAGCTAGACCAACATGTGTTAGTGGCAGTAGGAGGATAACTCCATTGTCTTCGGGGAAACATATTATAGGCAGAAAACCTATGTCCTCAGATATATCTCCTACGATCGGCCTTACCTCTGGTTGATACCGAACACGTGCATCCAAGTTTGCTTATGTAATGTCTTTGCTGTTTTCCACCCGGTCTTGAATAGGATTACTTCAGCTTTGTGGCAAAAATTTTTACAACACATTGCTAGGGTATAAAATTACATACCCCACACTGCAGAATGCATAAGGAAAGGAATATGTACAACTACTCTGCATATAAAGCATCTAGATCTATACTAAACTACCTACTATAAATATACATACCAATCCTTTTTTATTTACAAATTGATAATTTTTTTGTGGGTCTTAACTGATATAGCGCTAAATATGTAGATCACCTCCTGATACAACTATACATTCATAAAATTTCTTCAATCTGACAATGGAATCAAGAAACACGGGGGCTGGGCCTTAAAGTAACATAAGAGCGACGAAACTGCAATAAAAATTAAAGAAAAATGATGACATTACCATATCTGGAATTGATAGCGAAATTTAGAACAGAAATGCAATCGAACTTATCTCATTGATGCTGCTTGATATGGTGCAATGCAAGACCATTTCTATGTTAAGATACAAAAATCCTACATAGGCTGCTAAGATTTGGAATTTTATTGTATATTTCATGGAGATTCCGGCAGAGGTTGTGCATTTTTTCAAACAACAAAGAAACGCAGAGGAAATGGAGTTATCTAGAAATGTTGGTGGTTGTGGGTTGAGTTATCCACCAGTGTGCGGATTGTAGTTTTTTGTGTGCAGATAACCTTTTCATTTTTTTTTTTTGGTCCTTTATGTAAACAATGGGCTCTAGAAAACAAAATGGGGCCATGTTATCTTATTTGGGCCACTCACTGAACACTGATTTCTAATTTCCATCCACTGAAAACTAGGCTCTACACTTAAATTAGTGTTGATTATATTCTCAGAAAAAAATTAGTGCTGATTATTTGAAAAACACGGCAAAAAGTGAATTAAACGAATATGACTTACAGCAAAACGTGAAGAAATACAGTTAATTAAGGAAGAAAAATGCAGTGGTCTCACAACAATTTTTGGTAGGACGGTTTTGTTCCTCTTGGGCTCTTATTATTATTATTATTATTATTATTATTATTATTATTATTATTATTATTCACCCACCATTTTTTATGTGATTTTTTGATGAAAATATCGTGCTGACAAAATTTTGGTACATGACTTTTAATTAAGTAAATATATTAATATAAACGCAATTTCTTATTTTTCATATGCAACTCTTTTATTTAATGTGACATTTCAATTAGTCACTTATTTTTTAATTAAATAATAATACGATTGCGACTTTTGAACTTTTATGTATAATAACTCTTTAATTTAATAATAATGAGTTTGCATAATAGTTTTAAATTAAATGTGCCTTTTTTCACATGCGATTTTTTAATTAATGGTGACTCTTTAATTTTTTTATGATTTTTAATTAATTTTTGGTTTATAACTTTGAAATTAAAAAAAGACAAAAAATGGTGACTTTCCATATTAAAATGTGACTTTTTTCATATGTAAATTTTTAATTAACTGTGATTTTTTAATTTTATATATGACTTTAAATTAGTTTTTTCATTTTCAATTGTGACTTTTAAATTTAAGAAAAAATCACAATTAATGTGATTTTTATTTATTACATTAAATGAGATATTTTTCTTTTTCTTTTTTAATATATGTGACTTTCTAATGAAACATGACTTTTTTCCCTATATATATTTTTACTTATCCGTGACTTTTTATTTTTATATAGAACTTTTTGAATTAATTTTTAATTTGTAAATTTCAAATGAGTTAGGCCATGTATAATTGCTTGGACCGTGTATAAATATTTTGGGCTGTATGATTTGAATCACTTTTGTTCTTCAACAGTTAATTTTTCTTCCGTTATTTTTATTATTATTATTTTCATTCGCTAATCAGCTTTCATGTATATACGACAACAAACTTTATTTGACATCCAAAATAATGTCTATGTTATGAAATATATTTTAGTTAGACAAAGTCATGCAAGGGCCTTGATATGTTTATTATATGGTAATTCATATGCTAATATGCATTTATTTGAGAAATAATGTTGTATATATATTTTTTAGAGTTACAATAAAAATATTTTTGTTCATGTCATAACTACTTTGTGTACTGTGTGGTATATGAAGCACTTTATCTTCTACACGACGCTCTTCCGATCTCTAAATTATGTATTTAAGAACAATTTTTGCTTCTTTGTACAGAATATGCAGACATAGGTGACCCGACGTCTAAGTGTTGCTTTTGCAAAGCTATATTTTGGTTTGATGAAAGGGTGGATAAACGATGCAAAACATGTAGAAATCCGAAATTTTCTCTTTGTTGCATGCAAGGGAAAATATAGATTCCTTTAATGGAAGAGCCGCCCGCAACATTTAAAGAACTTCTATATGGCAACAATGAAAGGAGCAAAAATTTTGTGAACCATATACAAACATATAACATGATGTTTTCATTCAATTTGATGGGCGGCAAAATAGATAAGACATTGAACAGTGAAAGGCTACCTCCAATTTTCAAACTCAAAGGTCAAGTCTGTCATCGAATTGGTAGCCTACTACTTGCGGATGGAAATTCTCCGTGTTACGCTCAGCTCTACATAGCTAACACAGCTAATGAGATTGGAAATCGGGTTAATGCTATTAGGTAATTAATTATCTTTTATTTATGACTTTTTTTAGTCATTTATTTAAAAGTTTAATTTATTAGGCATTCAAGTTGTATAGCAATTAATGAGTTTCTTATGATAAAGGAACGACTTTAGTGATTCGATGTTGAGAGAAGACATCGTGTCTGATATAAAAAACATGCTAGACCATCACGATAAACTGGTGAAGCACTTTCGATCGGTGAGGGACAGAATGCGATCTGATAATACAATTAATGTCAGATTAAAGTTGATTGGTCAGAGAAAAGTGGAATACAAATGAGTTTACAGATGAACCGTAGTACAGCTTGCCTCAATTAGATGAGATTACCGGACTGAGCGTGGGAGACTTTGATACACAACCTGGCTATAGAGAGATTATCATTGAGCCACTTGATGGATCGTTGCAGCACATAGACCAGCATCATCCTCTTTACTTGCCCTTGCAATATCCGTTGTTGTATTTGTTTGGCGAAGGTGGGTATAGAGATGATGTTTGCTGGTTTCATCGGAATCGAGTTCAACAGGGCGTACTAACTTGAGCATCAAACTTTGCATTTCGTTTGCAAGAACGAGATGATGAATCTCCGCATATACTATTTTCTAGAAGATTGTTCTAGCAGTTTTTGTTTGATGCATATGCTATGGTCGAGTCATCTAGATTGACCTATATTAGATTCCACCAAAAGGAGTTGAGGTGTGATCTTTACAACCGCTTGCAAGAAGCATTGTTGAGGGGTGAAACAGATGAAACAACACATAGATCGAGGATTTATTTGCCTTCTTCTTTCACAGGCGGTCCTCGGTGGTTGATTCAGAATTACCAAGATGCAATGGCTATTTGTCGGTAGATTAGATATCCTAATCTTTTTGTAACGTTCACCTGTAATCTAAAATGGCCTGAAATTGGTAGATATGTTACCAGCCGAGGATTGCGAGTGCATGACTGACCTAATATTGTTTGTAGAGTTTTCAAAATGAAGTTGGATCTTTTAATGAAGGATTTGAAAATTGGAAAGGTCTTTGGTGGTATTCGTACATGTTTGACCGTCACCCATTTACCAGATAAATATTTTTTTTTCTACCATAATTTTTACACATTTTGATCTAATTTGTCACACTGCATTTTATGCAACAATGTACACTATTGAGTTTCAAAAACGTGGACTACCACATGCTCGTATACTTATTTGGTTAGAAAATCTTCCAAAAGATCCCACTGAAGATGATATTGATAAAATGATTTCGGCTGAAATACCTTATGAAAGCGATGATCCAGAATAATATGCTGCAGTCAAAGATTTCATGACGCATGGTCCATGTGGCGTATTAAACAATAAATCTCCGTGCATGCCTGATGGTCGATGAACCAAACATTTTCCCAAGCAATTTAATGCGAGCACAAAATTCGCTGAGGATGGATATCCACTTTACCGACGAAGAGATACATGCCTAACTGTTCAAAAGAATGGTGTTGATTTGGACAATAGATATGTTGTCCCTCACAATCGATACCTTTTAATGAGGTATAGTGCTAATATAAATGTTGAATGGTGCAGCCAGTCACAATTTATAAAGTACCTATTCAAGTATGTTCATAAAGGTCATGATCGTGTGACAACCAGTTTCTACAAAATTGCAGATGATGATGGTCCAAATGGCATGGTTGATGAGATAAAGAAGTACTATGATTGTAGATATCTCTCATCGAGTGAAGCTGTTTGGAGGATGTTCAACTATGACATTCATTTGCGCGATACAGCTATTGAACGATTGTCGTTCCATCTCTCGAATGAGCAAAGGATCTACTTTTCAGGAGATCAAACGATCGATGCAGTGCTTAGTAGGCCTACTGTTAGACATAGTGTGTTTACTTACCGCTTGGATGGAGGCCAACAAAAAATACCCCATAGCCCGAGAATTGACTTATTCAGAGTTCCCAACTAAGTTTGTCTGGAATAGTAATAAAAGGGAATGGCATCCTCGACAACGGGGGGCGATGATTGGTCGAATTTATTATGCTCTACTCCTTGGCAGCCAAAGGGTTATTATACCCATCAAAAGTGGATGGACGATATCTCCGAAATTGCTCAATTACCGGCACTGAAGGAGCAGTTTGAGGAGCTACCAGTGCTGGAGCCTGTGCTTGAGCCTGAGCCTGAGCCTGTCCTAGCTCCCGGACATCTTGCAATAAGTCTCTGATGAAAATAAATAAGCTATTGCAATAAGTCTCTCGGACAGCCTGAGCATGTTGCGTGGCATTTCCCTTACAAAATTGTGATGTCTTGAAAATAGTGTTGAAAATACGCACAAACAAAAGTAGTAGTAACATAAGGTACACTCAATGTAGAAAATGAAAAGATCTTTTATTAATAATTTAAGAAATCCTTCAATAAGGACATTTACAATAATGAAATGAAATACAACTAGGCAACTAAAAAGAAACAGCTACTACTATATCTAAACACCATTATCACTATCTGTAATGCAAGACTCTAGCTCAGACACCACCTCCTGTTCAGGCATCTCCTCTTCCTCCTCATGTTCAGGCATCTCTCTATCAGGCATCTTCAAGGGTCCTGGCATCTCTTTTTCCGATTCATCCTCTTCTTCTAGATCTTTTTCCGGATCCTCTTCCTCTTGAACTTGATCATTTTGTTGCTCAAGAAGATGTTCCATGTGGGGCTCAAAATATGCCACCAATGTCTCATAGTAAAGGCCGAATGTGAGATCTAACTGGTCTACGTGATATAAATCCCAATGTATGTCGCTTGCAACTTTATGCTCTAAACTGGCAAATGTGTCAATCAAATCGTTAATAACATTGCTATCATCTGTTTGATACCCTCAGAGGATAGCCTTCTCCAGAGTTACGTAGAAGCGTTGAACATGCTCCCCAATGGTTTCCTCGGGATTTCTAGCAAATTATTCATATACCATTCTAGTCACAGTGGCAACTCCAAGTTCCCCTCCGTGTGCCATATCTATAATCTCAATTATGCAAAATCCATCCTAATGGGGTTCTCTTAATTTCTTAAGCTAAATTTGAACACTAAAGAAAAAAATACTTTAAAATATATATTATGCTCAAATTCTTCTAAATTCTTTTATCGGATACAATGTCTTTATTCTATATTTCTCAATATATATAGTTCTTTCTAAAAGTATCTGAAAATAATTTCTAAAATCTTAAATTCTTTCTTTACCTTGGAGCTAGAGGAGTGGATGGTGGCGGTGGATCTTTTTTTTTTTTTTTGAAAAATCTGTCGTTTTCTTTCTAATTAATTTGAATAGTACACAACTATCGGCTCCCAGGTAGGAAGGGGGGTCACGCGGACCACTTAAGTCCCATTCCAGCCTTAGACAATTTAGGTCTTATTGATAGAGCCGTTAGTTTTGCGACTATTCATCCCAATTAGAATTCTAACAACAGATAAAATAGCAAAAAAACATTTTTTTATAAATTTTTTTCCAAGTCTACAGAAACGTAGACCCGCTCTGATACAAAATTGTAACACCCCGAGTTCTAAATACCTGGAACGTTAGTTAAATATTTTCTAACAACTTTTCAAATAACCTGACTGCTAGAAATTAACGGTAAATTGCGAAAATTCTTATTTGGATAAACAATAAATTTTGTTCCACATAAAATCCCAACTAAAATAATATAAAGTTTTGATGATAAAAAATCTCAAATTAAACTAAATTTAATAAATATGACTGTTCAATATCCACCACCATACGCGCCTCCATCTCCAAAATAATAGTCAGTAGGTTCAGCGCATATAATAGTCAATTCAAATAGTAATAACACAAATAAACATGTAATTAATTTCTCAAATCTCAGATAAAATCGTACAATCAAGATGCACATTCTCATGCATATAATATGTAAGTTCTCATGTTTAAACAAAATATTCTCTTTCTTAGTATAGCATAATTAATCTCATAATGCATAATTCTCATAATTACAGTTTAATACACATAATTACCATATAAGTTAACTAGAAATGCGCAATTTTAAATAAATAACTTTTATAAAGAAGGAACCTACCTCAAAGAAGTTTATCGAGTTTGAGTAAAAGTCTTGAAGTCGTTCGATTACACTCGCACATCGTCTAGTAAAAAAAAAAATAAATTATCTTAGAATTGTGAAAATAATTCTTTATGGGAAAAAAAAATATAAACTATAGGGACTAAATTGAAATCTTGAAATAGTTTAGGACTGGGACTAAAAAGGTAAATGATAAACTTTAGGGCTGAAAGGTGAAATCAGAAGTTGAATACTAATACAACTAAGTTTAAAACATGGGGACTAATTTATGAATATATAAAACTTGGGGACCTTAGGTGCAAAAATCATTTAATAAAATACCAAAAGTTTGACTTTCATTGCCATTTCGGCAGAAACACAGAAGGAATTAAAACAACGAAAAAAATGAAAACAGAGAGTTCAAAATGGCGAGGGGCGATAGGTTGCGATGGGGTTTTGTGTGCTAGTGGGTTCGAGGATGAGGGTCGTTGTAGCGTAGTGGGTTCGAAGGTTCATGGGTGAGGCTGAGAGGTCGCGGCTGGGTAGAGTTTTGAGGCACGGTTCAAGCTTAGAGCCGGCAGGTCGCGGGTCCAAGCTATTTTGGCCGGAGTTTTGGGAATTTCCGGCGGGTAGGTTATGGTTACTTGTTTCTGGCTTAAATTTCTGGGTGTGGGGTATTTTGGGCTAAAGGAGCGACAATGGTGGTGGCGGGTTTGGTTCAGCAGTGGCGGCAAATGGCGGGTTGGCATGGGGAGTGTTTTGCCGACGGTCGGACGCCGATGTACTCTAGAGGAGCAGAACCACTTACCGGTTGAATGGAACAAGCAGTGAGTATGATGAAGTCTTTTGTGGTGGATATGAACGGTGAAGGGGGCCTCCATTTATAGTGTGGCTTAGGGTAACAAGGAAGGA
This sequence comes from Nyctanthes arbor-tristis, assembly GCA_963692815.1. Classification (NCBI taxonomy): domain Eukaryota; kingdom Viridiplantae; phylum Streptophyta; class Magnoliopsida; order Lamiales; family Oleaceae; genus Nyctanthes; species Nyctanthes arbor-tristis. The sequence goes on along the minus strand of CAVNYN010288616.1, from coordinate 21,266 downwards.
AAGGAGAGGAAAAGATTCGATCTTGCCAAAAATTTTTATGTAAAATGGCTGAAGATTTGTTAGGATTGATCAAAATTGATTGAGGAGGATGATTTGTTTGCAGAATTTATGGTGATGGTTAATACCCTTTTCACACTGTCTAATTGATGCTTATTTTGTTTAGAAATGGATATTTACAAGAAAATATTTTGGGAGATAAATTTCAAGACGAATTGTTAATCTGTGAATGAAAATGGGCTATAATTTTTGTAGATAGATTAAGTGAACATTTAAATGAATTTTAGAAAAAAGATGATTTGGAAATTCTTGCGAGATGAGCACAAAGTTTAAACTATGCAAGCGCAAGTATACAAATCGTATTAGTTAGCTAAGAGATTATAGTGACTTTTCAAAATGCGTTTTAGCATTTCATCAAAAATTTTAGGTCACTACAGCACTGCTCATTCACGATTCAAATTAAATTCCATTGGATTTAAATAGTGAGACAATTTGCTCCATAAGTAAGCAATCAGCATTAGCATCTCTTTTACGCCTATCAAGATTAATCATCTGGAGAGATTAATCATCTGGGATCAAGCTCCAACGATAAACCGTATTGCTGTAGAAGCTTTGAATAAAATGTTAAGAGATAAATGAGTCTAATGTAGCTTTTGGCGGAAAAGTGATTGTGCTAGGTGGTGTCTTTAGACACATACTACCGGTAGTTCCAAATGGTGACAAAGTAGACGTAATGAAAGCTTCTTTAGTTACATCTAATCTATGGCCTCGATTTACTCATTTATCATTAGTAGAAAATATGTTAGCACAGTTAAATGTTGAATTTTCAAAGTTCTTACTGGATATAGGCAATGTAATTAAAGAAACTCATTCTTGTGGTATGACTATGTAGCCATCTGAAATCATTACGCCATTTACTAATGAGGTAGATTCATTGCATTGTTTAATTGACCATGTTTTCCCAAATATAAATAGCTCTATCGAAAATCTAGATATGATGATTAATAGAGTTATGTTACCACTAAAAAATGAAAATGTTGATTACATTAATAATATCTTGTTGGAAAAACTTCCAAGAGAAAGTTTTAGATATTTTGGTTATAATGAGGTAATTGATAGAACCGAACAAAACATTCCAGAAGATTTTTGAATAATTTAACTCCAAATGGAATCCCTCTTCATGAACTTGTATTGAAAGTAAATTGACCTGTAATATTACTTCATAATATCAATCCTTCTGAAGACCTTTTTAATGGAATAAGATTGATTTGTAAAAGATTTGAATGCAATGTGATTGGTGCTGAAATTGTTGTTGGTGAATATTGTGGTAAACGTGTATTTTTACCTACCATTAAAAAGTGACAAGGGATCAGTTTCTTTTCAAATAACACAATTTCCAATTTGACTATGCTTCACGATGACTATCAACGAAGCTCAAGGACAGACATTAGATTTTATTGATCTTTACTTACGTAAACTAGTTTTCTCTCATGGACAACTATATTTGCTTTATCTAGAGCAAGAAGAAGTACATATATAAGAGTATTACCTAAATCAATGAATACAAGGTCATCTACTAAGAACCATGAACATTGTACAAAAAATATTGTCTATAAGGAAGTTCTTGACTCAGTAAATTCAAGGTATGCTATGATTCTTTAATATTCTTTGTTCCTTTTAATGTGATATTCACACATGGTTCACAAAGTATTCTTCCATTTGTGTTTATCAAATCAAAGTTCTAAAAAAATGGAATTTTCTGGCCTTTGCTCGCCAAACTACACATTTTATCTTCGTCCCCTGCTTCTAAATTTTTAAGTTATGTTGTTATATCTTTGAGTATTTGTTGTTTCTTCATATTTTACCCTGATATTAGAATTTAGAACCATAATACATGTGAGCATCGGAGTCATGTTTCATGCTTTCCGGAAATACTCGCTGTAATAACTATAGCATATATTGTGAAGAATATAGAGTTTCTTATTCGGTTGAAATGGTTCCAGATTTGTTCTCTAAAAAAGCAAGAAAAGAGTTCTCTTACTATGCATTAGCCTTGGAAGTCAACTATGGTATAGAATTGAGCAATTGAAGACTAAATCATCTTGTTTTCATCAATGTTTTAATTAGTCTTCTACTTCATATTAAATGGTGTTAAGATGGGTTAAATGCGAACTATATATTTTCCTGTTTATCTTTTCAACTTTATGGGTAAAAAAATATAATTGAACTTTTGAAGTTTAGGTCGACAATTATAATTTAACCATAGATATCAATAGTTTATCACTTGCATTTGTTCCTCATTGAGCTCAACTACTGATCTTCAATGCTTCCGTTGACAATCCTTTGCAGAGCATGATCAAAAGCCATGTTGGAGTCCACTAATCATATTAACAGAAGACGTCTCAAAGTAAGATTTACACACACACATGTATGGAAGATGGCATACAAATATTTGCTGGAAATTCCCAGCTTTTTTCCTGTTGCATGACTATGCTTGTGACATTATATCAACACTCATTTTGTTCTATTTGTTTAAGAAACATTGGTCTGATAACATCTTCAATAACATATTCTCGTATTCATTTGATTGGAAAACATTTAATCGTGTATATTGAATTAGGACATTTTCTTTTGTACCGATAAGCAGGAACAAAAATATACATTATGGCATCAATGCACCGCAAATGAAACTTAAATCACTTAGTATTACATGCATTCTATTCCAGACCTCCATTATTGTAATCATAGGTATGCACAGTTGGCTGAGGAGGACATATAATATTTATGACATGGACACTATAATTTCTATTATATGGTTTCTACAAAGTATGGTAACTTCTATAAGTTGCTGTCGAGTCTTCTTCCCTTGATCAATTTCTTGAATCATGAAATGCCTTCTTTTTCATATTTCATACGATGAATTTTTCATATTCTTGCACGTTTCAATTCTTTTCTCATAGAAGACTTGAAGATTTGATTCACTTTCAAGTAGGTTCTCAAATAGATATCTGATCCCTCAATCTTTTCTAAAGTTTTTTAGAACACCATTCTTGTAGTTGCAGATCACTAAACCTTATACTTGAGCAGATGTGCATTGAGGGTGAGCTGACGGAAGGCAAACTATGCAATGCATGCAATGGCATTGATAACAAAAGATAGCGGACTCATGTCACTAACTCTTCTATACAAGGTTATGACCAATTCATTACGGATTATCTCTTGGCTCTTGCTCTCAACTTTGGTGCATTATTGTGATCTATGGGTATATTCTTATTTTTTGTATTAACATGCTAAGGAGATCCTTTTTCTACTTATGTGCCCCAAGATGACAGAGACTTGCTGATATACTTGAGGAGAAGTCACATTTGCCTTTTATATTGCAATCTCTAAGATGCATATCATTAATTCCAGTGCTAGTATTTGAAACAAAAGAAAGTAAAGTTCAATGGATCATAAAGAAAAACATTAATGGAGAAGAATCATGTATGCCTTTCTTGACTCATGAACTTGTGTGACCTTTTTTCAGCTTTTTCTCTTTAAACAATTTCACGTGTATTGTGCTTCACTTTCAGATATCTAGACATAAAACAAATGGATGTTGGGTTGATAGAAAAGAACTTTGCTGCTAAAGATGCTGCATGTGTAGTAACTGTGCACCAATTACATTGAAGCCACTTTTGGTATACCTTCAACAGCTCGATTAATAAAAGATTGTTTTTGGAGATCTTCGGGCTAAAAACTTTGGTCAAAATCTGTTTATTTCTCAAAGATACACATCTTCATTTGGGGATTGATGACCTTATGGTAATCCTCAAGATTTATTTACTTATGGAGAGATCTCAAAGAGAGGTCAAGTTGAGGTAATGTAGGCTATAATAGTGTTTGAATTATGCAGAGATAACAGTGGTACAATATCAAGATTAGCTTGCCTAAGTACTGCTTTTATCTCATATATATATATATATATATATATTCTATTATATTTTAGTAGATAACATCATCTCACCAATTTTCCCACCCTTCCAGAATCCGCTCTTCTAGGCGAATCTTTTTCTTCTTCTGCTACTGCGATTCCTCCATAGGCTCAAGTCCCTCATCCATATCATTTAAGCAGCACAATCAGAGTCCCGTCACCTGTTGGTGAATTACATTTCCATACTTTCCTGAGCCTCGCTGCGAATATATGCATAATTTGCTATCAATTTCAATTTCCTTTCCTCTGTTTTTCTCTTATATATTATATATACTATCCATTTCTGCTTCAAGCATGATTAGTGGAGAAATTATACTATTAATTAATGAACTGAGATTTTAAGCCTTCTTGTGAAGAAATGATAATGCAGTTGATGTATAGAAATTAGATTCTGGCTTAATTACAAATTCTGATATATTTTCTTTTCTTTTTTTCTTTTTAAGTGGAGGAATCAAACTCTTTTAAAATTCTTTAGAGTATTTTTTATATCTATATGCAAAATAATCATGACATTAATGTTCAACAATTCTAGAATATCCTCTTGCAAAATTTTACATTCCACCCAAGTTACACTAACACATTTGGGTCCACATTCAGGCCACAAAAAACTTTATAAATACCTGTTGTCCTAAATTTCTAGTCAAAGCTGAAAAGTAAGGTCCTTTCTTGTACTGTCATTATGCATCCATTCCCACTTTCCTGAAAACTCATTCCATACTATACCTTTGTTTGTCCCCAACTATTTCAACAGGGTACTATATATATACATACACAACTTTTTTCTGCAAATTCAGAATAGAAGTAGAGGTCATTCTCCCCTTCTCTTTATTTCTACATATGCACATATTCAACCTCTTTTCAAAACAAACAAAAATACATATTCTAACGTCTAGAAACATTGATCAAGGTCCTATCTTTTCTTTCTTATATCTTAATGTTTAGCATACATGTTTCATTTTAACAGCTTGATCAAGATGAGTTCAACATATTCTCTTATACCTGACATTAGCCCTAGCCCTAGCCCTAGCCCTAGACAGCAAAAGTAGACACAGCCAAAGTTATTGTTGTAGGGAAAATGCCACTTAGAGAATCTAATGACAAACAAACCAAATTCCGAAATATGCTGCTAATGGATCTCTAGGTAATAAAATCTCCAAATCACCTACTTTATTTTAATAGAAAATTTTGGAAGTTAAACTGAATTTGTAGACTTTTTAGATCGGAAGAGCTTTCAATTTGAATACTGATTCATCTTAAAGGTCATAAATAGTGTTCCCATGATCGACTTCTACCTTTTTTACTGATTGAACAAGTGCTTCTTATACACGTTGTTTTACTTACTGCAAAAAGAATTGCAAAGAGTCATGATACTAAACTTTTACCTTATTTATTCCTCACAACTTTGTCTTCTTCAATATTTCATTTATGTTAATGGAAAAGGAACTTCCTCTTCAATATCTCTTTTAAGTTACTGGAAATGTAGATTTCTATTTTCTAAAAAAATCTGCTAAAACTGTAAGGAGATCGGAAGAGCATACGTGCAAAACTGTCACTTGTTAATTAGAAATGTTGACACCAAACACTCAATTTTCAGCTTTACTTTTACCAAATATTTTTCTTATCTAACTACTTTTCCAGCTTACTAAAAAGGTAATATAGTGTTCTAATGTTTAGCTTGTGCATTTTCTTCTCAAAGAATTAGTCCACTTATCCACATTGTTTTACTTACTCAAACAATATGTATTAAGCTTGTGTTACTTAACTATAGTGCACTCGTCAAAATCTTTCTCAAGTTTATTGGATGATAAACAGTTTTCTGTTATGAATATATGACTGCTTACTTAGCAAGAGAACTAATAAAAATTATTTTATAGGAGAATACAGTCCAAGGCACATGACGGCAAGAATCGATCGATGCTTTTGAGAATGATCTCATTAAAGAAATCACATATAAAATGACAAGCCCCAATCTTAGTATTTGTAATATACTTGAAGTGTGACGTACGCCGACGATAAATTCCAACTAGAAGCTAAAATCTACTATCAAGGCTCGTAAACATACTAATTATCTAGAAAAATTTTGGTAATATCTCCCCTAATTTAATAACAAAACTATCATGTATAAACGTCCAACATTAGACCATTAATATCTCACAATATAAGAATTGTCATCATTACAAGTTGCATACTTCATATATGAAGAAATATAATAAACCAAGTATGATTCACACGGAATACCCAAAGTAGACTAGTAAGCTTAACCGTGTCAACTCTATAAATCATAATAATAAAAAATTTGTTTCGATAATACGTTACGTGGTGGCTTGAATTTTTGAAATAGCAAGCTCAGCCATAACGAGTTGTCCAAACTCTAATTGCTACCTGGTAAGAAAACCATTTAGAAAACATGTGAGCTAACAAGCTCAATGAGTGGAGCTTTTGTAAATAAACATGCTTTGAAGAGTCAAATATATATATATATATTCAAAATCAAACCAATTCTAGATTTTCATAAATTTTAAATATAAAACCAACATGAATATCATCATCAAGTTGAATTCATCTCAAAATAAAACATTTATAGAATCATTATAATGCTAGAGAACATCATGAAAATCATGTGATTCCAAGAATCATTATAAAACCCACCCAAAGAGTATCCATAATCTCATGTCATCATGTAACCATAGTCATATTATGTCATACATGCGTAGACACCAGTTTGGGCCATAGGTACCATATGACCCCTTCGCCCAAGGCGACACAATAACCAGTTTGAGCCATAGCTAGTACAATAAGCCCCTTTGTCTAGGCGGCATACCATATCAACTGCTTGAGCCTTAGGTCCCTTCGCCCATAAACGGTATAATATTAATACACGATGCAGATTTGGGGGTTTTAATACATCCATAAATCATATTTTCAAATCAAACATTTCTCTACAATTCATGAGGCATCATTTCCTATAAAAATCCACATGAACTTCTCTAAGGAAAGTATCAACTTTTGTGAAATTTCATAAAAATACATGGTCATCATAAAACATTTCAAATTCATGTGAAATCAAATCATAATAAATTTTCATTTAGAAAGAATCGAAGAGAATAATTCCACTCACCGTCTAAATAGCAATGTAGCTCCTTTCATGTTTCATTTCTTTTTAATCTTTATGATTTCCTGTGACATCTCACGGATATACTAATTAACACTGAATGATTTCATAATAAGGAGTTCTTCTACTCAATCCACCTTTCTATATCCAAAAGTTTCAAAATTAATCTTATTATTTTACTATTCTTTTTCTCACTGAGTAATGTTCATTTCTAGTTTAAGTAATCATCTTTATCACTATATACTAAATTACAAAGCTCAATAATTATTACAAATTATACTATCATAATGACCCATTAGTTCTTCATTTCCGCACTTAACAAAACTTCTCCGTCAAACATGTGCATCACTTATTGAATCAAGACCTAGTTCAACTCTTTGAACAAGGATTGTTAAGTTTTCCATGAAAAATAGGGTTTTTCAGTTAAATTTTTACTTTGTGGTGTTTGATTGACTTTTTTTTTTAAGGAAAACATTTTCCATCTTTTGGTCACGTGACCACATTTTTCTTAAAAATAAGGAAAATATTTCCTATGGGGTGTATATTTTTTATTCTCTAGGTAATTCACACTTTTTCTCGGGAATTTAACTTTCAATCAAACACTTTACAATTTATTTTATATAAAATTCAATTACTAGTAATTCAATTAACGAGAAACTATTTTCTTTTCAAGTAAATTTCATGCTTGTGATCAATCGCACTCTTACTGTGATACACAGGTTATAATGAAGTAAAATGAGTTACATAACTTATCTACATTTCCAAAAATTCAATTTTTGCAAAATATCTCTTTCATTTGAAAAGGTCAGATTCTACAACAAAAATAGTACTTCATCCGTCCCACAAAGATAGTCCAGTAGTTATTTTCATATATATATTTATATATTAAGAAATGATAGTTAATACAGTTGAAACATTAAATTTTACTTTATTTTTCCACATATAATCTTATGTTTCATTAATTATTTAAAATAATTAATTAGAGGCACATATTGAAAATGAAAAATTAAATACATACTCAATATGGTAAGTGAATTATCTTTTTGAGACGAATGAAAATGAAATATTATACTATCTTTTTGCAGCGGGGAGAGTATATTAGTGCTTAATGGAAAAGTTCACACCGTGGATTGAAATAGTTCAAATAATAATGCTATTTACAAATATTTAGTCCTTCTATGGAATCCTTTGAACATTATTATATTTAATAAATTATGTGACAGACCCTTATTAGACACATTAGGGCATGAGCCCTCAATGTATCCAATAAAACTTACCACTGTATTTAAAATAGTGTCCAATAGACTACATATAATACATAATAAATTACCTCCTCCTATCAAAATCTTTTTCATCGTGAAAGCCGTATATAGGCTGAGGTAACTTCTTGGGAAATTGTCATTAAAGGTCCCTAGCTTTACAAAATATAGCAGTTTCATCTCTATCTTTTTTTTCAACACCTAAGGTCTCCAATACTTCAAAATCTCTCACAAAAAGTCCCTAGAAAAAAAGATCCTTCCATTTTAATTGTTGAGTACTGTTGTAACGCCCCAAAATTTAAAAAGTATTATTTCATATAATTTTTATGATGTTATGTGACATGTCAATATTTTTACGAAATTATAAATACTGTGTTTAGGATTCTAGAAATCGCTATGAGATTATGGTATTTTAACGTAGAATTTTCCTATATTATATGTAAAGTAGTTGGACATTCAAGAGAATTTACTTAAATTAAAGGATTAAGAAAAATAAATAAGAAAATTTAAAGATTAAACGTTAATTAAAAAATTGTATGAGAAGCCCTTAGAAATTTCTATAAATATGGGTTAGGATAGTAAATTAAAGGAGGAAAATATAATAAAATCCCTCAAACTCTCTCACTTTTCTGTTAAGAGGGGTTGGCCACGGGGCGAGCCACCCTATTTTCTTAGGGTCGTTTAGCCCCAAGAAAAAGGGAGGGGGCTGGCCCCTTTTTTGGGGCCGGCCGTCCCCAATTTTTAGCACCTTTATGCATTAGACAGAAATGTACATAACTTTTTATATGGAGCTCGAAATTAAAATCCGTGAAAGACGTTGGATTCCTTTTTCGACTAGTTTTAATATGGCATGATAAATTAGAAGTGATGTTGAGAGTAGTCTCGACGAGTATTAAAGAAAATTTTGCAATAGTTATAAACAGATGTAAGTAACAGTTCAACTACAATATAAAACAATAGTATTATGTGCTTGAATGTGGTAATGTGATATTTATTAGTCATGCCTTATGATTTGAAAGATTACAATATATGATGATTTGTTGACACTATTTAAATATGTCAATGCAATATTTGATGAGAGATACTTGAAAATATTGGGCATGATGTATATCATCTGACTGAGAATATACTGTTGAGCACATTATGATACATGCCATATGTACCCACTGTGGATGATGCTAAACATGAGAATATGCATGTGGCATGAAGAAGATTAGCTTGTGAGCAAATGATAATTATGTGAATCATGTATAGCGATATTGTACTTTATTTACTGTATATGTAGGTATACCACTTGAGGTGTTCCCTCGGGGTGAATGTTTGGGGCTCAGTAGCTTAGCCGTCTAAGCAGATATACTACTTGGGGTACTAACAAGTGAATGTTTAGAGGCTTAGCGGCCATAGGCCAGACCTATTATTTCTGAATTATATTTTGTACTAGGAGTGACTCATTGACGATGGACTCACGTAGATCTTAGTACCTGCACATTTGATTTCGCCTTATTGATATTGAGCTTGTACGGTATACTATATGAGTGTTGGGGGCTCTGCGTGCTTGGTACTGTAACGTCATCGTCATCATTTCATTGACATCATATACATAATGATCACGCATATCATTACTTGCTGAGCGTTGTATGTGTTAAAAGGTAAGTGATGGGATTGGTGGCAACTCCAATATAACCGGGGCAATTGTGTATTAGGCTTTGACTGTGGTGCATAGGTCAACCACAAGGGAAACTTAAAAAGGTTATGGCTATTTAAAGTTAATAATATATTATTAATTTACAATAGTAAAGTAAATTTTTTATGAATAATTCACATTTATCTTATGCTCTTGATTTTAAGTACCCTTAATATATATGAATTTTATAAGTTTAAATCTTATAATAAAATAAATTTTCTCAGGTAAAATCATCTTTGAGGACGTTATAATTATAATCAAATTTATTACTAATATATACATATCTCAAAATTTACTGTATGTATTTAAATTTAATGAAAAATAATTTGTGATCGAACATTTAGAATTTTTGAGTCACCTGTGTTTTGATCTTTGGGAAATTTTTTAAATCCAATTAATGATTTATTCCATTATATAATATGGAAGGTTTTACAAAAATAGTTGGAGGTGTTACAACTGACAACTTTACGAATTTACCCTTTCCGTACTCTTTTCTACACATTACATTTTCTTTTTGGAAAAAATCTATCTTTTCTATTTTAATAAAATCAATATTTGATGGTTATAAATGTAATATAATAAAATGCTGGGCTTCTAGGGATTTAAGCGAGATGAGGTGGCTCAATAGCCTAAAATCTTGGCTATCTTGAGCTCAAGCAAAAAAAAAAAAAAAAATGCCTAAGCAGAGCTCGACTTGAGTCACCCCCAAAAATGGTGAGCTCAGCTCGAGCTTTTTCTAAGCCAAGCCGAGCTCGTTAACTTTATTTCTCATTTTCTTAAAAGATTACTAAAAATATATATAAAATCAGTCATTTCTACTTTACAGGGCTTTGTCTGGCCTGTAAATACGAGCCGACTTGTACAAGTCTAATGAGCTTGGCTGGTCAACTTAGCTCAAGTTTTGACTCTTTTTAAAGGTTCAGTCCAAGCTTTGGTCCGTCTTATGTGGGATGCGAGCCAACTTGGCTCGTCATTATACAATTGTATGGGCTTTTTCCCCATCTTGCTTTCAGAAATGGTGATGATACATGCAATACAAAGACATCACACGTCATACAACAAAGCTGTGGTGTCTTTTTGTGAAAATTCGATGGTTAAAATGGTTGGAGTTAGCGGCCTTTAATGAAAGTTTCTAAAAGGTTGAGGAACATTGTAAAAAGAACAAGGATGAATTTGCTATATTTTTATTTCTCAAGCTTTAGGAGCTTTCGTGAAATTTACCCTTGCTTCTTTTGGAAGGCTACCTTCGCTAGCGAAATTCAACAGTCACTATCTGAGCTTCCACATTTTTTGACGGCGAAAGATAAGTGAAGAAAAGAATCATCAGTGAAGATGGTGGTTCGGAAATTCCAAGTTGAGCACAACGGCTCCACTTTCGAGCTCGACTACGATTTCGATGATGGCTTCGAGGTCTTTTCTCCTTCCTTCTTTCTTTATTTCTTGTAGAAGCACTCCCGTGGGTCAATTTTGGAGAAGTTCTGGTTTTGATCGGGAAGTGTTATATTTCTTTATCTGCCTCACAATTCGCTGACTAAATTCTGTTTGTTTCATTTTTGATTCCTTTCCAGGTGCTCAAGTTCCAGCTTTTCTCTCTCACCTCTGTCCCTCCTGATCAGCAAAAGGTATCCCCTGAAGTTCATCACAAACAGTTTGCAAGGAAATTCTAGAATTTTGTGGTAATTAAGGTTTTTGAATATTCTAGTATTTTGAAGCAACAAAACCGGCCTAGAAGAATCAAGAAAATGAGAATAAAATACAGCCAAATGCACAGCCATTTTTGGAGAATTCTGGAGATTTGAGAAGTCGGCGGCATCACCAACTTTGTTGCCTATAAATAGACCCAGCCCATTGCATTTGTGTGTGCAAGAAAGAGAAGCAACTGTGAGTGATAAAGTGAGTGAGAGGTAGTGAGTGCTTAGAATGATAAAATAAAGTTTGAGTGCATTGTGAGTGAAGCAAGCAATTTTCACTGTAGTGTCTGAATTTGTACTCAAAGGCTTTGCTTGCTCAAACTCTACATCCCCTGTCTCCCTTCTTCTTATGTGCGTGCACGAGTGTTTGTGCATAAGTGGACTTACTGATTGATCATTGATGGGCATTTTAATGGGTGACTTTCAGATATTGGGAGGGGAGGATGATCGAACGGTATCTGATGATTCCGATCTTGAATTGATTTTTCAAGATCGGAAGTATTGTCTGTGGATGATGTTGAAAAGGGGAAGGGAAAGGAAGAAACTGAAGCTGATTATGCAATGTCTGATGAAGAATTGGCTCGGATGCTGCAGGTTAAGCTAATGAATATTTAGTTTTTCATTTCTATACCAGTGATTTTTACTTTATTCAGTTAAATTTTTCTATCCAATGATTCCATTTCATGATTAAGTGGCATTTGAAGATAATGTTGATAGTTACCTAGTTTAATAGACATAAAAGCTGAACGCTTTTAGCGGTTGATGTGATTATTGGAATATAATAAGTCTATGAATTAACATAGTCCAACTTACGGAGAAAGACTCTTGAACTTTCCCAATATTTTGCATTTTTTCCTCATTTTTACTTTAACGAACTTAAGAAGGCTTTCAGTTCTGTAGTGCTCAGTTTTATTTTTCCTAAAGAATAAATCCTTAATCTTGAACCACGCTAACCTTGACATCTTCCTTTTTTTTGGCTCATTTCTCGGTTCTCAGTTAAAATGGTGCTTTGAAAGGCTTAGGAAGGAAAATAAGACAAACATAATATTGAAAGGAAATTTGAATAAAACTCTGATTGTACGATCCTTTTCCTTTCTTGATAGAGGATTTTTCCTTTCGTTTCTGTAGAATTACTTTATATAGTTCCTCTCAATTTTCTACAGTTGGACAAAGTTTTATATTTGACTTTCATTTTATTAGAGGTGTAGCTTATGTATAATCTCTTGACAATATAGTTCCATGAACCAAATGAATTCAATTATGTTTTCTTCCTTTTGACAATATGTTGAGGATCTAATGCTGCATAATTAGGCTGAAGAAGAAGCACTAATGATGCAACAGTTTGTTGCAAGTGATAACAAGAAGCAGGTTGAGCAGAGGATACGGCCTTATATAGATCAAGTTCTAATGGTATAATTTTTATTCTATTCTATTAATGTTGACCTTTTACCTGTATAATTTTCCAAGTTCTTTGCACATTCTTTTGATTGCAAGATGACATAAAAATACAGTAGATGAAGAGTTGGATTTTGATACTTTCTTGATTCCAGTATATATCTCGTCTTTACTTTAGAACTTAAAACTTCTTCTGTTTGTAAATATTATGCTCGTACGAGTAAGCAAATCAAATTTGTTTAGTTTATGGCATGGTTTTTTGTAGTATGAAGATCCACATAGACAGGAGGCAGCTCGAAAAACAGTACCTGTGGACAAACTGGAGGAGAAGGCGTTGATTGCCTTGGCCAGGGTAAGGGCTTCTCTCTTCTATCTCTAAGGTTTGCATATTGGCAAAAAAGTAAGGTGTTCTTTTATCACGTGAGATAGTAGAAGAAGATATCAGAGAAGTAGACGTTATTTGGCAAAAAATAGTATATAAATGTTACTTTTATTGCTCATGCTAATAAATCACTGGGATCACTTTTATGTGCTTGTTTGATTCTCATTTTCAATTCACGTTATAATTTCACCTACTAATGATTTGACCACTAATTTGACAACCACCTCATTATAATTTCTTATTATAATTCAATATCAATAATGAGAATCAAACAGCCACTACATCATATCAACATGTAATCACTACCGCAATGATCACTGTTCTTGCCGTATCTACTTCTCTTTGCCGATTATTGTCTAAATTGTCAGTTTTGTGGAAGAAAAAGGAATTTGAGCACTGAAGGAGGTGGCCTAGATGGCAAGACATTGACCTTCTTGGAATAGAATCTCTGTTCTCGGTTTTTCTTATTGTCCTGTCTCAGTCTATATTAGGGTCCTTAATAGTAAGCTACATAAATTTGTCATCCTAGCAATTTCTCATGAGTACGTGTAATTTTCAAGATTTCCTGGGTAATTGATCTCAAATTGGTCTAAGTTATTTTGGCCAGTCCAAGTAGGTTTCTAATGGTTTGGTAGTTAATTTATCACCTTGCCACCTAGGAAATTAGAGCCGGATAAAACTGGGAAGGTGAGTGGTCTGGATCTATTAATCTCTCACTCAGGTACATATCTAGGGCTCTGATGCATTTCCTTTAAGGAAAGAAGTAATAATGATAGAGATTTACATACACGTCTTGAGGCCCCACCCTCTAGGAACAGTCCATCTTCAACATCATTATGGTTGGCTAGTACTGCAGCTCCAAAAAGAAGCCCTCTATGTTCCAGTTGCTGAAGCCTTCCTCTTTTCCACTTTTGTGTCTTCTCCTTTCGTCACCATTTAGAACCAAAGCTGCTTCTCTCATTTCCTTCCTTCTAAGCTTTGAAAAGCTTAACAATGGTATGTCTTACCTTTCCTTGTCTTCCTCATCTGATGCATTTCAGTCATCTTATTGCTTTGTCTAGCTGCAATTCTGAGGATCTCATACCAGTACCAATGTCATGTCTTGTTAGAGCGGTCATTCACCAGTCCTGGAAAGTGCAAACACAACATATCCATATAAAAGGGTTAATTTCACAAATCGTCCCCAACCTTTAAGTTAAGAATCGGCTGGGTCCCAACCTTTTGTTTGACCTCTTGGGTCCCCTACCTTTCATAAATTCGCATGATAGGTCTATTTTGACAGATTCTATCAATATTACCGTTAACTTTCCAATCAAATTGTCGTTATACCCTTTAACTTTTTAATTTTAAAAACAAAAGATTTTAGAATATTAAAAATAATAATTAAAAAAAAAGACACGCACCCCACCCACCCTCCCTCCTCCTCTCTTGCCAAGAATGGCTACAGGAATGCTTCCATTCCCGCTGGCCAAAAAGGGGAGGGGTGAATCCCCCCTTTGTTGCCGGAAATGGCAGCATTCTGTTATTGGAAAAAGTTCTGGCAGCATTCCGGCAGCAATTATTTGGGGGGAAGGGGGATTCACTCCCTATTTTGGGCCCCGGGCAGCACGGGGGGAATCTCTCCCATCCATTTTGCCACAAAATGGGGTGAATCCCCTCTTTCCCCAATTTGCTGCCGGAAATGGCAGCATTCCTTTTTGGCCGTTCTTGGGAGGGGTGGGTGGGTGTTTTCTTTTTCTCTTTAATTTTTCTATTATTTTTAATATTTTTAAATCTTTTGTTTTTTAAAATTAAAAAGTTAAGGTGTATAATGATAATTTTATTGGAAAATTAATGGTGATATTGACGGAATCTAAAAAGGACCCATCGTGCAAAGTTAGATGGGGACCCAGGAGGTTGAAAAAAAAAAGGTTGGGAACCCAGTTGATTCTTAACTCAAAGGTTGGAGACGATTTGTGAAATTAACCCCATATAAAACCATGTGATGCTGCTACTTCCTTAAAGATATATGATTATTGATTACTAGATAATGAAAATGTCAAAGGGAAAAAAATGCTTGTTTGTGGTATATCATAAGTTATAAATCATAAATAGGTAGAAATTAGAGATAGTTATTGATAGAAAATTTAAGTTATTAATCATGCCTCCCTAGATCGGAAGAGTGGTTAAAAACTATGTTTGGCAAACATAATTTATACATTTTATAAATATGCTCTAGCATTTTATAATGTTTAGATGTAATGCAGCACCAAGGGATCTAGCTAAAATTCTAAGAGTTCCTTCTTCTCTCTTTCTGGTAGGATCTTGACTGTGTTTGTGTATTTTGTATTCATTTGTATTTAAATAAAAAGTAAGTTGTTTCTGTGTCGAATTCTAATACAAAATAAATATTAGAGATCATAACCAAGCATTTGATAGGCTTAACCAGGGGCGGAGACAAGGGGGTGCCCAACTATGCTTGGGCACACCCCATTTTGGCCCAAATGCATTTTTGGGGTCATATAAATATTTGCCAAAAAAAAAAAAAAATTAATATACAAATTAGTATTAATCTAAAATTTGGGCACAGCCCGATACCGACGGCTCGCCCCTGGGCTCAACTGTGAGGCCCTGAACTTAAGACCAAGAATCAAATTTTTTATAAATTTAACAAATTCCAAAGCATACTTATTTTGCTCGCATGATTTTGAGGGTTTAACATCAAAAGTAAATAGTAATTATAATGCAAAAGATGAATTAATTCATAAGACTATTTAATTCTACCACCACATGAGGTAGGTGAGAAAAAACTAAGTGTATCTTTTATGGCTTGAAATCATTATACATCACGAGACATGATTAAGGAATTATTGTGGGTGGTTTTGGTTGGTTGCAAAAGGTTTCTGACTAATCTTGTGGGACTTTGTGAACATATCTCTCATGACTTGGATAACTGCTGAAACTAGCAGATTCTGGTACCCAGCCATGGAAGGGGCATATCCATGAGGGGTTATTTACTTCCTTCACTGGGAATAAAATTGTGTAAAGTGTTTATGTCCATCTTTTGACTGGAATTTATTTGCAGAAAAAGTAATATGAAGTCACTGCACAATGTTCAGCATCCAGATGAAAGTGATGATACATTATGAAACGGCATTTTGCATTGTACAATCAAGGGGAACACATGGTTTTTCATGGAAACTGCATGAAGGCCAGTGGCTCGTGTAACAGCCACATTCTTGGTTGCAAAGCATCCTAGCATGATTTTAGCTAGTCATAAGTCATAACCTCCCAAAAGAAAGGGGACTGTTGTGTTGAACTGGTGGTGTTGTGCAGGGACACTGGAGGATCATTCTATCATGTCTTCCTGCACTACCACATGATTTTGAGACTAACAGCAAATGTTATTTTCCCACTTACATGCCGTCGGTTTACCAGATGATGAAATTTATTCCAGGATTGAGTCAATGCTTTTAACTTATAATATTTATTAGTGAACGCTGCATTGGCTGTAAAACATGAATTTCTTCATTTCTAACGTATTAAACTGTATCTTTAAACATGCAATATATATTCCTCTGTACTTCTACTAAATGTTATTGAATGAAGTTTCCAGAATGTTTCATGAATGTAATTGCCATCTCTGTTGTCTCTATTCAGGAGGGAAACTTTACACCAACAAAAGATGAACAAGGTCATGCATTTCTGCTGCAGCTTCTGTTCTGGTTCAAGCAATCGTTCAGGTCTAATCCTTTGTTGCTTTTATCTCGGTAAAACTGCCTGCTTCACTACACTTGCTAAAGAGAAATATGAGTTTTTAACCAAACAGTTTTCAAATCGGTGGTTGGGGAAATTATGGGAAGATTATAATGAGAATCAAACACCCCTTTGTTTTCCTTGTTTTCACTGTTTTCAGCTTTTGACAATGAAAGCACTCAAAAAGAAAATATTAGTTCTTTTATTAAATTACAAAAATGTCGTTTGAACACTCAAAAAGAAAAAATTAATTCTTTTCTTAAATTCCTAAAAGGTCATTTAGAGTTTTCTTCACAAAAAATTTCCTTCTTTTTGAAAATTCGTTTTGAAAAATACAAAGTGAACAAGTTTTCAGTGTTTTAAGAAACCGAAAATTGAACACAGCACTAGAAGACCAAAGAGAATAGGCCCTAATATATAATTTATCTGCAAACTGATAGGATGTGTGGCAAAATCCTTTCTTTAACCGTGGGGAAACATATGGCAATTGCCATATTTTAGAAGAAAAACATACAATTTATTGGACACTTGCTAGGGCCTCCTCAGCATTACTGGGCACAAGATATAATTTTTCAAGTGATTGGTTGTTATGATAATGGCGTGCATGTATACATACCCTTATATGGAGTGTGTGCACGTGTGAAGTGGGGTAAACTATTTCCCCTGAAAAGCTGATGTTGGCATCTAGATCTTCCTGGGTGCCAGATGACCAAGTAAGAGAGTGGTTGAATTGAAAATTGCCTTCCAGTTAGAAGCATCAAAGTAGATATGCTGTGTGACTGTAGATACTCTTTACCCTCTTATATGATCTTCTATCTATTTGGATTAACCTATAAAAGGATATTAGGGCAATGATAATGACAATTGACTGAATATTTGTCTGGGAATGATGTTATTTTGGCATCAGAATTCTTGACAACTCTTGATCTTCTCTAAGCATAAAATGCTGATGAGAAAGACTCCTTACATATTCAACTTTGATGGTTGTAGGTGGGTAAATGCACCTCCTTGTGACAGTTGCAACAATGAGACAGTAAGTCAAGGGATGGGAGTAGCAAATTCATCAGAATTACGTTACGGAGCTTCTAGAGTTGAACTTTATCGGTACTACTCAAATATATTTTCAGAGAAGATCTTTTTTCCTCTTTCAGTTTCTTATCTGTTAGCTGTATTCATGCTTTATTTGTCAGTGAAGTTAGAATCTACAAGAAATTGTACTACTATGTACATAGCACCTGAGCCGATGGTGTGATTTTCCTTCCATCATTATGAAACTAAGTTAATATTGCTTGGAGCTTGGTAGCCTGCATGGATTCTTTTTTGCATCTTTCTTCACCTTCGTAGAATAACTAAGTTAAATTTCTGCACGCTTTAGCATATATATGCTAATGTATGCTTAGGGTTTTTTGAGATGATTAAGAAGACTATGCATAAGGTTTGTACATAGTACCTTAGGAATGGTAAATCTTTTATCCTTAGAAGGTAAAAATTCAAAGTAATGCCAGAGGTTTGATTAAGGGCCCTTGGGGTTTTGATGTTTTGGGAATTGATTCTGTGAAAAGTGACCTTTTGGGAGAATGTATGGTTGAAAAGTAAGGAAAAGTTACTAATCTACGTGCAAGATTATCTTAATAAGTTTGTGTGTGTTTGAAAATGAGTTTAACTGTTTAAGTGAGAATTGATTTTGAGAAAAATTATAACCATTTGGACCCTACGCTTTTCACTCAAAAATCTTCATCTATTTCTGCTATTCAACGACAAATATTCTAACCATTCACATAACATGTCTTTGCTAGTTCATGTTAAGCAAAGTGAAAAATTTACCATGCTTTTTTGGGACTAAAATATGCTTTAGACCTCATGTGATTTTTTTTTTTTTTTAAAAAGAGGGTTTACTTTTCTTTCTTCTCATCTTCCTCTCTTGATTTTCTCATATGCTAAGAATTGATCCCCTGACCATTCATGTGTAGTCTGGTTTCTTTTATTTATTTTTTAAGTTGGAATTTCCTATGAATTGAAGATATTTTATATTCTACTAAATATGTCCCTATAGTCTAATTCAGTTTAATTGTTTCCGTTTCTATAGCTGCAAGCTATGTTGCATTGTAACTCGCTTTCCAAGATATAACGACCCAGTGAAGGTACTCACCTTGTTCACCTTGAGATACTTTTGATTCTATGAGTTTATTGATATTTTATAGGAAAAATGTCTTCATCCATTTTTTTTTTTTGGGATACAATTGGAATGGAGGGGCACATGAGATTCGAACCCGGGAACTCCTGGTAAGGGGTTGGGCCTTTAATCACTAGGCCAACCCCTTGATCCCCTTTTGGAAAATGCTATTGATACAAACAAAAGTGTACAAACAATTGTACAAATACCTGTGTGTCCCATTTGATGGTCATTGATCAAAAAGTATTTTTGATAGGTAGATTAACATGATTTTGCCAAGTGTATTGTTCGTGTAACTTTCTTTGTAACCTTTTCTAGTCATATCATAACTTTTCCCTTCATAATGCAGCTTCTCGAAACCAGGAAGGGGCGCTGCGGGGAGTGGGCTAATTGCTTCACCCTCTATTGTCGAGCCTTTGGCTATGAATCTCGATTGGTTAGTCTCTTGTAAGGAAACATTTTTCATTTATCATAATCCTATTTAAATAGATTATTCATTCTATCACTTTTATAACTTCGATCTCACATGGCTATGTAAGTTTTTACAGTAGCTTGTTGTAATTTTGGGTGGTAGATAGTTGAAATGTATAAAGTGTGGTTTATATTTGTGGGTCCCACAAAAGTTAAAACAATGATGCATATACACAATAAATGTACCCTTGGTAGAATCTTGTTTTCCTACCTATCACATCACTTTTAAATCAGTGGATATCACACATGCCACCTCATCTTGTGCCATCTATATTGTGTTACATTATGTTTAAGTAGCTTAATTTTCCATGAAATTTGTGGATAAAATGATGTTTGGCCAGCTTAAACTACAAATTAAATGATTACTCTTATTATTTGACTTTTTCAACTTTTTCATATGATCTTTGTTCTGTATTCTCTTTTTCATTTCTAAACAAGATGCATGCACTAGATTCATTGAATTACACTATGCATCGGTCTAATTCCGTAAATTTCTTAGTAATACCAGCTATAGCTAACATCGAGACTATTGTACCCATTGTACACTGTTAAGTGACACAAACTTTGTTAATTCATAACATTTAGGGCTTGTTGTTTATCGCTACTTCTATAGATTTTTGTTGGATGGAGAATTTTTTAAATTCTTATTTATTTATTTTTTGAAATGTGTGGTGGTAAAGTGAGGAGAGATTACTAGGAAATGTGAAGAATAATTATTTATAGAGAATATGTGGTTGGTGTAAGTTTGACTTGTTGAAAGAATTTTAAGTGAAAAAAGTAGTTAAAAAGAAAGAGCTCTGAGCTAGGGCATTTCAAGTCATTATAGAAGGGCTAGATTAAATAAAGTTCAATTGAAAGGGTTACTTTTGTAGAACTTGATCCATTTCTTTGGTATCAAATCATAATTCTTCAAACGGAAATGCTTAACTGCCGTGTTTAGTACTTATTTGTTATCCTGATATTTCTTTCCACCAGATCTTGGATTTCACAGATCATGTTTGGACTGATTGCTTCTCGTCATATTTAGGAAGGTAAAATTTATGTCTATTCTACTGCTATCGTATATTACATTTGATAGAAATATGCAGAAATCCTACTCATGGAGCTGTGATGTACAGATGGATGCATCTTGATCCTTGCGAAGGAATATACGACAATCCACTATTATATGAGAAGGGGTACTCGTCTGAAAGCTTCATTATCTTTGTTTATGATACCCAAGCTGGATGGATAATGGTACCTGGTAATTTACTATGGATTCTAGTGTCACCACGATGATTTTGAATGTTT
Source organism: Nyctanthes arbor-tristis (assembly GCA_963692815.1). Classification (NCBI taxonomy): domain Eukaryota; kingdom Viridiplantae; phylum Streptophyta; class Magnoliopsida; order Lamiales; family Oleaceae; genus Nyctanthes; species Nyctanthes arbor-tristis. The sequence goes on along the minus strand of CAVNYN010288616.1, from coordinate 104 downwards.
CAACTTTTCTATGAAGCTGGAATAAGAAGTTGAACTACGTAATTGCTATAGCTAAAGATGGAGTCTATGATGTCACTAGGCGTTATACAAGGAAATGGCATGAG
>CAVNYN010288614.1:0-12328 GCA_963692815.1 Nyctanthes arbor-tristis | reverse complement strand
GCTCTTCCGATCTCCATCATCCTCACGGCACCACCTCTGCCTTGCCGTTTCTGTCACACACCGCCGGCCAACACCCACTACCAGAAAACTCTATCAACACCCAAGAAGAATACAATCCTGACTTACCGACATGCACAAATACACACCCTGATTCATACATATACACACACAATACCCATAGTATAGACTGGAAAATTTATACGTTCATACACCTAAGAAAATACAGTATGCATAGTACATAGATATATAGGGTACAATTACACATGGCCAACATCACCGCATCCCTGCCTCACCGCTGGTTGGGCCACTGTTGCCAGGCCGGAATTCTAGCAACCCAATCCACCACCGTTCCCGCGGCCACACCAAGCCAACCCACGCAACACCGCGGCTGCCGTCGGCAAATCTAGCGACGGCTACGCCCTTGAGCAGCCAAGCCCGACCGGCGACCCCAACACTCACTGGAACCGCGCCCCCAAGTCCAGAGCCCCACACTTCGCCCTTGTCGCGCGAACCCGAGCTGAAACCCTCCAATCCCAGACCGTCTTAGCTAGTCGCAGAACTTTCTGCAGGCCGAGACCTCGACCAAACCCAGTCCCCACCACCCATCGTTCACCCTCTTTCACCGTCGCCAGAATCCCTTTCGTCGGCGTGAACCACGTCGCGCCCAGTCGCACGCGTTTTTGGTTGAAAAAGAAACCCACACCCGATTCCACTATGTTTGTCTCGGCCAAACTGAGCAAGAATTGGGGGTTATATTTTGTTAATTTTGCACTCAGGGTCCCTATGTTTCCAGAAATTTTGAAATTCAGTCCCCAGATTTCTAGATTTATTTAGTTCAGTCCCAAGGCTTTCAATTTGGTCAAACAGGGATTTTAACTTTCGGTTTTATGGATTTAGCCCTAAAGTTTGGCATCTACCTTTTTAGTCCTGATCCTAAACTATTTAAAAGTTTCAATTTAGTCTCTAAAGTTTATTTTCCTTTTTACAAAGTATTATTTCTTTCATACTAAAATAATCTATTTTATTTTGACTAGACGAAGCGCGAAGAGCAATAGACGAGTAGATTTCTCTCAAAGTAGCTCAACTCACAAGCTTAAAGTAGACTCTAAATTTATAAAATGTTTTCTTAAAGTATTGCGCATTATTAATTGATTTATGTGATAAATGTTATGTGAAAATATGTGATTATAGGAAAGTTTGCATATTATTATATGCTTAAGAAATAATGCATATATGCTTAAGATCTCTTTATGATACGCGTATCTGCTTTAATGCATAAGAACGAGAATATATGTTCTCAAAGACAAGACGAGATCCTTCCAAGGAAGAAAGAAAGAATTATTTACATGTTATGTTTATTATATAAATTGATTAATATGCGCTAGAGTCTACTGAGTATATTTTTATACTCATTCTTTCAAACTAATACTTTCAGGTTTTGGAGCAGGTGGCGGGACGACGGACGAAGGCTGCTAGAAACATAACTTGGAATTTGTATTAAACGTTTCTAGGATTTTGGATTATTCCTTTATTTGACTGTTAAAACTCCACTTATTTTTGGACAAGATTCGTTATTATTCGTTAATGGGATTTTCTGCATTTAATTATTTTATTATAAGTTCCGCATTTTAAGTTAATTTTAAAGATTAGTTAGCGTCCCAGGTTTCTTAAATTTGGGGCGTTATAACAAAATTGTAGAAAATAGGGGTGTGAATACAACGTATTTAGTGAGTAACAAAATATTTCGATTCACCTTTCTTTTAAGGAATTCATTTTCAAGAAAATCACGTGAATTTCACAAAGCATTTTAATGCACAAAGCGGGCCCTATTACTAGTTAAATTACTACCCGTGGTATACACATGATTTAAATATTCAAATTGGCTAGGACCACACAGTAAGGTAATTATACAAAGGGTATCATGTAGCTAAAATGACCAAGACTATAAAGTAAGGTCATATAATCACAAAACAATTCAAAACGGGTAGAATATTAAATAATGATTCCAAATGCAACAAACCAATTCCTTTGTATATGCATCAAAATCCCAATTCCTTTGTATAATGCCAATATATCAAAAATCCGTGCACATCTTATGAAAACGATATGAACAAAATAAAGGGAATCCAAGCATTTGTTACTCTAGTTTTTTTCACCTACCCTATAGGGGTAGATTAAAACCCCCTCATCCTACATGGTATGCCACATGGGTATGCCACTCATTTACCTATTAAAAAAAAGAAAAAGGGAAAAGAAGATGAATCACCACCCCACCCCCACCCCCACCCACAAAACAACCCCCTCGCCGGAGAATCTACAACTTGAATGCCGCCGGAAGTTGCAAAAATAATGGGGGGAGAACCCTCCACAATGGGGAGAGAACCCCCCATTATTTCCAAGTCTCAAACGAACGGAAATAATGGGGATGGGGGGAGAACACCCCATTATTTCCGAGTCTCAAACGCCCCATTATTTCTGCAACTTTCGACGACAATGAATGCCGCAAGAAGTTGCAGATTCTCCGGTGAAGGGGTGGAGTGGGGTGGGGTGTGGGTTCATTTTCTTTTCCCTTTTTCTTTTTTTAATTGGTAAATGAGTGGTATGCTATGTAGGATGTGGGGAGATTTTAATCTACTCCATGGGAAAAGTGCCTTTAAAATCTTAGTATTTCCTAATCAAAGTGGTCTTTTAAGTGGGGATTCTATTTATATATGGGAATGGCTTTATTTTAAGCGTAAAGAGAGTGTTTTTGAGAGTTTTAATTGGTGTTTTATAGCCTTCTCAAACTTTGGACGAATTTTGGTGGGTGTTTTTGTGAGTTTTCGTAGCTTTAGAACCCCTTTTATACTTGCCTAAGTTTAATTGTTTTAAAATAGCATTTGAGATCCACCAATTATAATGACAAATGTCTTGAATTTTGGAGAAAGTAACATGTTTATTATTTACAATTATGACAAGTGTCTTAACACTTGTCTTTTTAATTGCAAAATATCACATGGCCATTTAGTAATTGCAAAAATAACCAATGTCCCATAATTTGGCAATTTTAGCACTTTGTATCTAGGGAACAACTTGGCCAAATCCTTATAATTTTCAACCGGGTTAATCTCACAAATCGTCTCCAAACCTTTGAGTTAAGTCTTGATTTTGTCCCCAACCTTTGTTAAGACACACTACAACTCCAACATTTGAAAAATACGCACAAATTGTCTTTTTGTACACTATTCCAAAAAATTTTAAACAAAAAGACGATTATACCCTTTTAAACTTTTTAATTTTTTAAAAAAATGTTTAAAAATAATAAAAAAAGGGAAAACACCACCACAACCCCACCCCCACTAACGGCAGCAAACCCCCATTTGGGGGCCAGAAATGCTGTCGAAAAAGTGCTACTGGCTGTCGAAAAGCCAAATGGGGTGAGTCTCCCCCCAATTGCTGCCGTTTGTGGGGGGAGGGAGTGGGGTGGCGTGGTGTTTTTTTTTTTTAATTTTTTATTATTTTTAAACTTTTGTTTAAAAAATTTTAAAAAGTTTAAGGGGTATAATCGTCTTTTTGTTAAAAATTTTGTAAAATAGTGTAAAAATGGACGATTTGTGTGTATTTTTCAAAAGTTGGGGGCTGTTGTGTGTCTTAATAAAAGTTAGAGACGAAATCGAGACTTAACTCAAATGTTGGAGACAATTTGTAAAATTAACTCTTTTCAGCCTTGGGTCATAAATTTTAAGTATTTATTTCTATCGTTCTCAAAATAATTATCATATTACTTAGTTTATAGTTAAATTTTCACAGAATATTATAGCTCGGGCTAGAATACGAAGAGAAATATAATATTGCCAACTCGACATAACGGGGCAGGATGCGATTGATGCATATTTCGACTTTCACATGCTTAACAGTGAACAGTAACAATCATGCAAGTAATTGCAATTTTCTAGTAAGCACAATGGCCCCCCAAAACACAAAAGACAAACCCTCCAACACTTTGAAAAGATTGAAAGCCACCTTCTGAAAGTGATGCATTTGGTATATTACCTCGGATTCCACCATGTTCTTGATAAGGCCACTAGTTTGGCACACGCCCCGTCCACATGGACCCAATATCGCCCTCCACGTGTCACCAGATCAACGGTGATAATCACCCAATAATCTTTAATTCCGCTATATAATTCCACCATCTGCATTCCAATGATTTCCAAACCAAACCACTCAATAAAATTTCTTGATCCAAATCCTCACTGTGTGTATGTCTCTTGGAGCAATTTCAGCTACTTCTCAGCAGGGTTCTAACCTTGGATCCCTGCTGAATTCTAGTAATAATGGCTTTTCAACCCCATCATCTTGTAACTTGAGTTCATTTTCATTGCCGAGTTCTTCCTCCTTCCCTAGTCTTGCTTTGTCGAGAAAACGCGATAATGGTTTTGCAGGTTACGCCTCGTCTGACACAGCTACCCTGCCACTTACTGGTGTGGTGTTTCAGCCATTTGAAGAGGTTAAGAAAGATGAATTTATGGTCCCAATAGTTCCACAAGCTTCTCTTGCCCGGCAGAGGTTCGCCGAACAGTGTGAGGCCGCAATCAATGAGCAGATTAAGTGAGTTCTTGAAATCTTTTATGACTGAAAGGTTTTAATAGAAGCTCTTATTCGTTAATTATAAGATAAAAGACCATCAACTTCGCTTCCACTTTTTGTAAAAGTACACGGACACCAAAATCGTATCGAAAGTATTAAACTTCTTTGAGGTAGTTGAGCTTGATGACCTTATTCATTACAAGGTACATGTGACACACCTTTCACAATAAACTGAGTTCGGACCTGAATGCTCTCGGGGCTCCTTGAAGATAAATGCTAATGAATAATTTATCAAGATTGGTCATTGGTTGCTATTTTGATTTTATTTGTTCTGCTAACATATTTTTGTTCTGTTTTTCTCTCAGCGTGGAGTACAACGTTTCTTATGTGTACCACTCCATGTATGCATACTTCGACCGGGATAATGTTGCTTTGAAAGGCCTTGCCAAGTAACTACAACAGTTCTCAGTCTCTTTCTTTTATAATCCCTTTTTTTTATTCATTTTACTAATTGAAGTGAGTGAATGATGATGATCAGATATTTCAAGGAATCGAGCGAAGAAGAAAGAGATCACGCAGAGAAACTAATGAAATATCAGGTAAGTCATGAGCATCACACAACAAAGTCAAAAATCACCAATCGAGGTTTATAACCATTAAATTTGGAGTCGACTAAACTGTCAAGCATCACACAGTTTTCTGGAAGTAAAATATAAAACATCTGATTTCGCTAACGGTTTTTTCATGATTTTGGTGAATAATAGAACATCCGAGGAGGAAGAGTGAAGTTACACAGTATGCTAATGCCCCCTGCTGAGTTTGAGCATGCAGAGAAGGGCGATGCACTATACGGTAACTTCTTTTACTATCTGTTCAACCAAATGGCACACTGTTAAAGTTTACTGCAGTTAGATCTAAAGTATTTCAAATATTTCTAACAAAGTTAGTCCTGATTTTCTCTGTCTCTTGTGTGATTCAGCAATGGAACTAGCATTGTCCTTGGAGAAGTTAACAAATGAGAAACTTCTGAACCTTCAGAGTGTAAGGCTTGTCCGATGTCTATTTAGGATATATATATACATTTAGGTAGTTTGCCTTTTTGAATTACTTCATGAGCTATTCGGGGGCTTGATCATATATTTTCGTCTATATCCGGTCCCAAGTCCAAATAGCTTGAGATCGTAGCAATAACTTCAGCAGAGTTTATGACAGATCTCTCTACCTTAACCGTGCAGGTAGCTGAGGAAAACAATGATCCCCAGATGGTAGACTTCATAGAGTCTGAATTTTTACACGAACAGGTAACAATGCAATGTTATGTTATCTTCAATGGATTCCAGTGAACAAAAGAGCTAGGAAGAAGCACTTATTTTCTTGTTATCAAGAGCTGTATTAAAAGTAAATAATAAATCTTCTTTTTGTAGTTTCTTCTCTGAAAATCTTTTATAAGCGCAAAAGGGGCATCCCTACAAGTCTGACAAACTCCCGAGTTTTCCTCACTTTTCAGGTTGAGGCCATTAAGAAAGTTGCAGACTATGTGACTCAACTGCGGATAGTCGGAAAAGGACATGGTATGATTTCCCATCCTTGTATGAACCCGACTCCAGCTTCTTGAATTTATTGCATTGATTCACTTCTGTGCTGTGCATATGCAGGAACTTGGCACTTCAACCAGATGCTTCTCCATGAGGGGAATGGTGCAGTTTAAGCGTGCAGCAGTTTGTTTAAAATATATAGTATCTTGTATCACCACATCAGTTGCAAATTGTTGCAACTTATGGATGTTTGTAGCGTGTTTGATCTAACATCAAATGTCTGAGAACTACCCTGTAAAATAAGAAACTATGTAGTCAATAATGTTCAGCAACATTAACCGAGTTACCTTTCCCTTATCTATATATAGTTTGACAAACAAATGGTTCTGAGTTCCTCTTCAAATAAAGCAGACATCCGTCACTGATCTCCATTCTTCATTTATCGAAATATACATCAGTTGCATGTGCAAAATGCAACCAATCTCGAATAGTTGCCATCACAGAATGAAAGCCAAACTCACATCAATAGAAGATGCTAAAACTCTAACTGAACTGAATTGAATCACTCAAAACACAATCGAATCCAAATTCTTGACAAGATAACAATTGTTAAAATCGTTTTTTGAAACGAAACATAGATTTTGAAGTTATAGATCCTATAATAACCAAAGTGGATCAGCATAAAAATCCAGAACGTAGAAATACAAACTTACTAAACATATCATAGAGAGTACTAATTTGGAAATTTATCTATGTTGTGGCAGCTGACTGGGCAGCAAGCCTCTTCCTGGCCTCCTCAGTGATGGATAGCTTGATGCCCTTGCCCTTTGGAAGAGACACCCAAGGCTTTGTACCTTTTCCAATAGTGAAGACATTGCCTAGTCGGGTGGCAAACTCATGCCCAGTAGCATCCTGCACGTGGATAGTTTCAAAACTTCCCTTATGCTTCTCACGGTTCTTGATGACTCCAACACGTCCTCTGTTTCTTCCACCAGTCACCATCACAACATTCCCGACATCGAACTTGATGAAATCAACAATTTTGTTACTTTCAATGTCAAGTTTAATGGTGTCATTTGCCTTGATGAGTGGGTCTGGATAGCGAATTGTCCTTCCATCATAGGTGTTGAGGTAGGGAATCCCATTCTTTCCAAACTGGACTAAACGAACTTTGCAAAGTTTAAACTACAATTACATAAACAAAAAAAAAAAAAAAAAAAAAATTGTGAGATTTTATTTTCATTATGATAGAACACTGAAAATGTTGTCACCACAAACACCATTTGTATGCAAAAATAGTAGACAGGTTCATCCAGTTCATTTTTCTCCAACAGTAAAGAATCATCATAGCACAAATATGTATAGTACCACATGCCCACAACCCAACTTAAATTGAGAATCACATCCAAGCCCCACTGCAATTGAAAACGGTACGTGAACAAACCTTGGCCTCCTCATCTCTGACAGAGTGGAGCCTGAATCGACCCTTCGTATCATAAGATCAATAGACGGAAGTTCTCATTGATCTTTGGAATTGAAACGACATCTAGCAAAAAAGGTCAAAGATAAGATATCAAGATAACAAATCCACCACGCATAGCAAAAGATTTTTGGAGAATGAATCCAGCCATTTTCTCCATATATATATAATGCAATTCACATTCACAAATCTACTGCTAAATGCATTGGAATATTAATTTACGATAGCAGAGACTCAAGCATCAAACTTCAAAGCACAGAGAACATGGGGACCAGTGAGGGTTGTGGTGTGCTTACCCATAAAACCAGCAGGATATGTCTTATCGGTCCTAACCTTCACATCAACTAGCACATGGCGTTGCATCAAGATGGCATTAACTTCACGGTATGTCAGAGCATACTTCAGCCTGTTGCGCAAAATAAGAATCAATGGTAAGCATTCCCTTGATTTGTGCGGTCCAGACGAAGGTTTTGGCGCCTATACAAGTTACATATAAAGAATTAATAAAACCAGCAGAACTGACACATGGATTTGTGAAAGCACAAACACCATTATACAGTTTATTAAAAGGTGCATTAAACAACATGAAAATAGAAAAACTATATCAGAATAATTAACTTACAAAAGCACCACCAAGTTTGTCCAACATCCAATGTTTTGGGGCATTGGGGCTCTTCAAATGCTTCTTCAAACCTCTCGCCTGTAATCAAAGCAGCAGTTAAAAAAAGTTCCAATTTCATGAAAATGAAAGCAAAATGTTATGAATAATGACCAAATGAAAGGAAAAAGTAACACAATCAAGTTTCATCAGGCTACACATAAGAGCATCCAATTGTAATACGAATAAAGGTATGTCTTTGAAGAAAAGCTAGAAAGATTCACCAAGTATAAGATCAAAAGGGCAATCTCATCCCGTATATATCTGGAAGAGGATGGACAAACCTTCAGCGAGTCTAAGCATTACTTTGCACAATAAGTGCACTGACAGTTATACCACAAATTCATCCCCAAGTTCCAATCAGAAAGAAAAAATGGAAGACAAAAAAAACAAAAAACAAAAAACAAAAACAACAGTTCCAAAAGAAAAAGCATCCGACCCTCATATGAAACTCAACTAAATTTCCAAATTTCATCCAAATGCATTACCATTTACATGATTGACGACTAAAAACTGAAACATATATCGAAAGATAACTTCCCTTCTTTTCGATGGGAAAATGCAAAAACACAAAACCATTTAAATATATATATATTATCGTGATCTCATGGAAACCCAACCAGTTAAGCTTTATTAGATATAATACTCAATCTACATCATCCTTCACGCATAATACCCAAACACATATACCCGTAAGATGATACATAATAGTTTAGGCAGAAGAGATAGCTAACCATTTTGCTGGTAGTGTCAAAAATCTACCGGACAGTCTCTCGGTCTGTGTCTCTCCCCCTCCCGCTGTGTCTCACGATATTGCGCTCATTTTTTCAAGCTGTGGATTGAAAATAAGCCCTAGCTCTGTAGTCTATATATATGAGCCGACCCATTAAGTGGAAGCCCAGTGTTGGGTCGTCTGGATTTTGGACCCGAATAATCCCAACCATTTGAATTAATTAGAGCAAAACAAGGCCTTTTGACAAACTTTTTGATAATTACGGTGAAATATAATAATTAACCTACTTTTTGACGTAGGGAATGTAAAGATAGATGTGAAGGACATAGGCGCTGCCTTTTACACCAGTAATTTGCAGAAGTGGTTCTTTTGCCCGCGGTCCGATTTTTTTTTTGCCGCTTGGTTTTTTGTCGCTTATTTGGTTGTTCCTCAAAATGAGTTACGTCTGTATTGGTGTTACGCAGTCTTTCTCAATTTAAAAAACAAAAAAAAGAAGCTAAATATAGTCACTTATTTGGTTGTTCGTCAAAAGTCACATATATATAAAAAAATCACATATGTTTGTAATATGTTGATGATGATGTTGTTGTTATTGTTATTATTATTATTCACGACTTTTTATATACAAGTTTGTATTTCAGTAATAACATAAATAAATGTAAATTTTTAATTTAATATAGTTTTTCTATTTCATTAATTTTTAGTTAATCCGTTATTTTTGTGTGGCTTTTCAATTGAAATATCACATATAGAAATAAAAAGTTCAAAAGTCGCAATATAAATCGTCTTTAAAAAGACATGTATGTAGGTAAAACTTCATATTTAAATCCACATGTAGGTCATTCGAAAAAAAGTCACTGATAAGAAAAAAAAGTCACAGCCTACAACGCTCTTATCATTTAAAAGTCACGTATAGACGATAAAATAAAAGTCACATACAAAACCATCAATTAAAAAGTCAAATTTGTATTACTATTTTATTAATATATCACATTTAGAAAAAATTGCATTTAAGTAAAAAAATTACATATAAAATTTACATTCATGGACTTTTCTATTATGTGTGATTTTTTCACATTTGATATTAAAAATTTACATTTAGTTAAAAAGCCACATTTGTGTTACTACTGAGTTAAAAAGTCACATGTTGTGTCACTACTACATTAAAAAGTCACATATAATAAAAGTCACATTTTATGTAACTATTGAATTTAAAAGTTACAGATAAAAAGTCGCATTTTAATTAAAAAGTTAAATATAGTCGCATATAAAAAATTCTACTTTATATAGAAAAAGTTGCATTTAATTAAAAACTTATATATTTAGGAGACATTTAATTGAAAAGTAACATGTAAAAAATCACATATGAAAAATCTATTTATAACATAAATCAATAGTAGCGGTACCTACAGCCCCGCAGTTTTCCCTCATTTTTCCCGCGGTGTCTGTACGTACAGCAACTTTGTCGTACCCGATTTTATGTTTACCGAAAATAGCTCTCAATTAATTTCCATTCTAATCCTAATCAAATACAATAATTCACGTAATCTATCTATTTATTTATCTGTTTATAACCTAAATCAAGAGTAGCGGTACCTACAGCCCCGCAGTTTTCCCTCTTTTTTCCCGTGGTGCCTGTACGTACAGCAACTTTGTCGTACCCAATTTTATGTTTACCTGATCCTAATCAAATACAATAATTTACGTAATCTATCTATCTATTTATCTATTTATTATAACCTAAATCAAAAGTAGCGGTACTTACAGCCCCGCAGTTTTCCCTCCTTTTTCCCATGGTGCCTGTACGTACAGCAACTTTGTCATACCTGATTTTATGTCACGCCCCCACTAACTTTACAATATTTTCGAATATCTTAGGGAAATTTACAAATTCTGTAGCGGAAGCTTTTATTCAAATAACGGGGACGGGACGTGCGAAACAATCCAATTTATCTTATCTTACTGAGTTTAGTAGATAAAGATAATTTCATAAGTTAACAAATCGTCAACCTTTTAAAGAAACATTACAACTAGGTTTTTCAAGAAAATATATAAACACAAGAAGCTGTATTAATAAACATATTTCATTGATTACCAATGTGGGCCAAATCATTATAAAACTTTTACAATGAAAAGTAGAATTCAAATCAATATAAAGATTATAACTCACTATTTTCTTATATGTTATAAGATGTAAAACATATATATTATAGATGTGTGCGTAAAAGTAATAAATTCGTGATAGTTTCAAGAATAGGTTTACACCACATGCACAACTCTACTCCCGTTTGCGAGCACGATCCAACATCCAGCTTGTCCTACCTTTCAATTGTTATAACTCCAATTATCTACAAAAATTGTAATAAGTGGGGAGTGAGTACAACGTACTCAGTGAATAACATAATCCTTTGATTCACCTTTCATTTATGAAACTCATTTCCAAGAAAATCATTGCATGTACAAAGCTTTTCAATGCACAAAAGGGCCCTATCACTAGTTAAACTACTACCCGTGGTGCGCGCCATATTCAATTCAATTAAGTGATCCACAATGAACTCCGGTAGACCCATACCGAGATTCCAATTCAAAGCAAACACCACACTAATCTTCCCTATTCCGGGATCATTGAATAGGTCATAGTGTAGGAAACAAATCAGGATGGCTAAAACCACACAGCAAGGCCATACCATCACAAAGCAAATCAAAACGGGTAGAGCATTAACTAGCGATATAAATGCAATAAACAAATCTTTCTTTCAATAATAATGCATTCAAATCCATATTTGTCTCATCAAAACCATCAATCAAATATACACTTATCTTATCAAAACTTTATGCATGTAGAAAAGGAATCAAAGTATTAGGTTACCCACCTCAAATATTCTTCGAATAATCCACGTGAAGAAGTATCCTTAGAGCCTTGATATTCCTCAATTAAAGCTATCTTTCAAGCTATAATTCTTCCATATATGGTAAGAGACTCTTTTCAAAGGACAAATAAATATTTTGGAGGGTTTTTATCGGTTTTCTCCTTCCCTTGGCCAAGTTGGACGAATTTTGGAGTTCGGGAGAGAAAAAGGGAAATGGTTTGAGAGAAAAATGAAATCCTTTGCCCCTTTATATAGTAGTTAGGATTTAGCTAATTTTAATAACTTTTGAGTTCCGCCAATTATATCGTGACAAGTGGCGCCAACCATATCATGACAAGTGGTGCAAATCACCTCATGACAAGTGGCGCAATGTGGCGCCGCACACTTGTCAGGAAATTGCCCAAGAAGTCCTTCCCCTTGCATTATCTCTCAATCAAGTTCACACTCTTAGATTCATGTCAATTAAGTCATTACACTTTAGTT
>CAVNYN010288612.1:0-32618 GCA_963692815.1 Nyctanthes arbor-tristis | reverse complement strand
AGGGGCTAAATTTAGCCCGACCTTTTCCTCCTTCAAAAAATATATATAATAAATTAAAAAAAAAAAGAATATCAATGTTATGATTAAAAAAAAAAAAAAGCAATGACAAAATAATTTGTAAAAAAATTTAAAAAAATAAACAAAATCCTCTAGCACTATAATCACTAGATTTCCCCCCTATACATTATTTGAGAATAGCTTTTTTCCCCCTAATTTTTTCCCCTTGGCATTTTTCCCCCAACATTAATATTGCTCTTATAGGTACTTTTCATTCTAACAAAGAATTATCTAACTTCTATTTCTAAACCTTTGTCTCACTGCCTTGTTCTGCAGTAAATTAGATTTTCTAATTTTCTTGGACTGAATATACGTTCTGAAGGGGTCCCAGTTCATGCGTAATATGTGCCAGTACTGTGGTGCACATTTCACAATGTCGAGTAACGGTACAGATCACGCGAGCGAGCACTCTATAAACCTAAATGGTGGAGCCTCCTTTCAGTCGTGTGGATTTTGTGGTGAAAAGAAAGATATAGAATCTATAAATCAAGGGAGTTTGCCATCAATCAGTCCTACTGTGTCATTAAGAAGCAGTGACAGTTCCATCTCAAACTCCAGTAATTTTTTCTCTTTAATTTTTGTCTTCAACGTGATATTCTGTTTTCGTTGTTCCTTCACCAGTACTTATATTTTTCAGGTGACATCTCAGTTGATGCAAACTTACATGGCCGGTATGTCCCTTGCTTTCTCAAATGCATAAGTTCAGGAGATTTATTTATTTAACACTGAAAGAATCGAAATTCAACTTATTTCAAGATTTTCCCTTTTTTCTTTTATTTTCTATTAGAGGTTATCTAGAAGATAGCAGCACAGACAGCAGCCAAGAAGATTCTCTTTCTGGTTTAAAAAGGCATCTGCACAGTTCGAACTCATCAGTTACACAACGATTTCCATCAGATTGTCTTAGAACCTGCAGAAAGTGGCAAAGTTCTGGCAGGAGAAGCTAATAACGAAGAAAGAATCAGTGCATCTATTAACAAGGAAACTGGGACATCTGATGAAATGGATGCTCTATTTTGGCTTCCACCAGGACCAGAAGATGAAGAAGATGATATCATAGATAGTCTAGCAAATTGCGATGATGATGATGATGATGAATGTGGTGATGGTGTGAACTGGACCAAGTCGAGTTCTTTAAGCTCTTTTGGAGAAGAAGGCAGTGGTAGCTACAAGTTCAAAGAGGAAAAGCGTAGAGCAATGGATGAGGTTATGAATGGGAAGTTCAAGGCCCTTGTTGGTCAACTAATAAAGTCTGTCAATGTTGCCTTTTCTGGAGATCATGGGGAAAATTGGGTGGATGTAGTGACTTCTTTATCATGGGAGGCTGCTGCTTTTGTGAAGCCAGACGCAAATGAGGGTAAGGCAATGGATCCTGATGGTTACGTGAAAATCAAATGTATTCGACAGGTTCGCGCAACCAAAGGTGAAGCACCTATTATTTTCTACATCATTTAGTTATATTTGTTAAATCAGATTAAGCTTTTATTTACAGATTTTACTGAGACATCTTTAGCAGTGCATTAAATGATATTTTTCTTGGTTTTGAAACATTCAATGATCTTTATATTAGGTAAGATATCCCTCAGGAACAAATATGAACATCTGGAGCAATATGTGTGCCTGATTGGCCTTTCACTAAATGCCAATTGACTTTGAGAGGGATATTTAGGATTCTTTATTCTGCTTTTTTTCCATCAGTGACATGGAGTTTTCTAGAAAATTGCAATGTAATTGCTCTTCTGAAGTATTAATTCACTTCTCTCGAAATTTCATACTGAATACATTTGAGCTTTAAATTTTTGTTGGAGATTTTTATTTTTTTTTATTTTTTGGGTTGAATTTTTCTGTATTCTTTCTGTGATCTGTCCTATGTTATCTATAATTCTGGCTCACCTGCACTTGATGTAGAGTGAGGATGGTATTTATCAGTTTAGTAACCATTTCATTCTGTTGATGCCAGTAATCTATTGGTGAGTCTATATATCATAATCTCACATGTATGGTTTTCTTAATATTTGTAGTCGATTAATTAAGGGATGCGTCTTCAAAAAGCATGCAGCTCACAAACACATGCCAACTAAGTATAAGAACCCAAGATTGATGTTGATCAATGGGTCTCTCGATCTTTCTTCCAGTGGACTATCATCATTTGAATCAATGCAACAGGTATATAAAAGTATCATGTTTATATTGAAAATTGTGAGGCATTTGGCACTTCTACATTACCATTTTCTTTCTCCTAATCATACATTAATTAACAGGAGAAAGATAGTCTAAAATCCATTGTTGATGCGATCGAAATGTACCATCCAAATGTGATCTTGGTTGAAAAATCAGTTTCTCGTGGCATACAAGAATCTATTCTTGCAAAAGGAATGACATTAGTCTTTGATATGAAGCTCCATCGTCTGGAGAGAGTTGCCCGTTGTACTCGTTCACCTATCTTGTCGTCAGATTTTCCCACTGGCCAACAGCTTAGACAGTGTGATTCCTTTCAGATTGAGAAGTTTGTAGAAGAACACAATGTTTTGGCAGAAGGGGGCAAAAAATCAAGTAAAACATTGATGTTCCTTGAGGGCTGTCCCACCCGTCGTGGATGTACTGTAAGTCTTTCTTAACTTGCCTATTGCTCTTTAATGCAAGAAACTTTCATTTACATTATCCTTGAAAGATCTTCTGAGTTGAAATACCTGGCATTTCATTGGTTTTCTTTCAAACAATAGAAAGGTGGCATGGCCAAATTGTATAGCTAAATAGTATTTTTGGCGAGGAAAACTTTTAAATCTATATATATCTAAATCAAAAGAAGTCTAACCCGGTTTTCCCCGCCTAAACTGCTGATGTCACTAATGACGTCATTTTAAAAAAAAAAATTTTCTCCCTTGCCAACACAATTTTACCTCTCTCTCCCTTTTATTCTCTTTCTCAATTATATCTCCAGACTCCATCTTAGCGTTTATTCAATTTATTTTTATATGTTAAACTCTCCCAATTTAATAAAATGTGTTTTCTTTCGTCTCCAACATTAAGTCGTCGAGGTACAAATCCGAGCAAATAATATTTTAAAAGTCTCATTTTCCCCGACTGTCATGTAGATAGATATTTACTGTCGATTTACATCTCATCTCTTAATTTTTTTTTTCTCTTTTTGAGTTTGGTAAATCAAAAAATGTTTAAAAGTTACGGATATGTGGCGTCAAATGGTGAAATTTCATCTACCTCATTTTTTTTTTTTTTTTTACTTTGGGGCATATTTCTGTTGAATTATATATATCTACATAAATTCAAACTCTTTGTTCACAAGTTGTTCTTCTTTTGTGAGTACAATATTTTACTAATAATATTATTACGTAGAAATTAATATTAATAATTATTAATTAATTAATAGTATTAAATATTAATTACATCAACATTTCATCACTAATGGCACCTAAGGTCTACGTGTTGAGGACCGTTAATTAATTTGTACATACTCCCTTCATCTTGATTATTTGATCCCATTTATTTTTTCATAAGGATTAAGAAATATGTGTTAGAGAGGCACATTTTATGATTTGTGTTCTTAATTTGTCCCTATTTAATCAGTAAAATTCAAAATTAATAGTGATAGTTAAAATATTAAATATAGCTAGATTTGTGAAGTAACACAAATTAAACATTTTAATATGGAAAGGAACCATATATTTGGTACATCCCAAAAAGAAAAATAGGACCAAATAATTGTAATGGAAAGAGCAATTAATTGAACTTTCTTGCTTTTTAAAGTATTTAATTTACTTTAGTAATGTTCCTCTAGTAAATGACATAAGCCTACTCATATCGTGCGGTGAATTTTTAACACATTATCTAAACGAGTTATTTTTTGACACAAGATCATATCATCATGAGAAAGTATGAATTTGTTGTTCGTCGAATCAAATTTTACTCCCACATGACTATGCTTTGATATCTTAATATCCATTATTTTATAAATTCTTAGTTGAATTTGTGAGTACGAATATATTGAATATTGAGAATAGATCTCTTCCACTGAGGCATATGTACAAGGAGAAAGAAAATTCCTATGGAACGTTGATTATCATGTGAATTGTAGAATGAATATGGATTGTCTTTTCAATATAAATATATTAGATTGGTACTACCATTGATGCTATTTCCTCTATTGGCACATAGCTTGTGTTTTTATACTTTTAGAATATCTTCAACTATTTTAAATTTATTAAAAAATTTTCTCATAGTTAAATTTCAAACCTTTTTTCTACCCGTGCATTGCACGGGTGTTATACTAGTATCATTTTATTCAAATGTGTTACCTTTTTCTTATTTCGAACTTTGACTGATAAAAATTGTTACTTTCAAAGTTACTTTTCTACTTATATAACTTTTTAAGCTTAGTAAAAAATTCTCGCTAGCTTTGTTTCAGTTGAAGTTATTTCTTTTGCACTTCTTTTCTCTCCCTTCTTTCCTCTACTGTTCAGCTAGAAAAATTCTCCCGTTCTGGTTGGTCGCCTGAAAAAACCACAAGGGCATTCTGGAATGCTGCACTACACTCCCATATATAATTAGCTAGCAGTTTACTTCTCAGTTCTGGTAGAATAAAAGTACTAATTTGGTGTTCTACAGATTCTGCTGATGGGAGCTAATGGTGATGAACTGAAGAGGCTTAAAGGTGTTGTCCGGTGTGCAGTTGTAATGGCATATCATTTAATGCTCGAGACTTCTTTCCTTCTAGATCAGAGGGCAATGTTCTCAACTATTCCTCTAAACAAGGTGGTCGACCTGGCACTCACCCACCAACAGACCCTGGCAACTGAAACTGATAAAGCAACTGTACTCTGCGAAAAGAATATTGCTGCAACTGATTCATCGTTGTCATTAGACATTCCCATTTCTAACGGGTTTGATGAAAGAGTATCTCGTGAGCGGATCTCACGGTCAAAAGACAATTCTTCATTTCCGTTTGAGTCATGTAGCCCCGCAACATTTCCTGGATTATCTCTTACAGCCTCTCTCAGAAAAGTTATGGACGATAGTTTTCCGCTTTTCTCTGATTCTTCTCAAAGTATGTCTAGCCAGCTTGGGCTTGACGAAAAATTTCAGGAAGATTATATTAAACATGAGGCGCTACAATCTAGTTCTGTGGGGGTAATAGATCAGAACGATGATGATACCATGACAATGGTAAGTTCTGAGGAACAGAATTTGGTTGGTAGTGAGGAGCCACATCTGCCACCAGGTGGTTCTGTGGAATCTTTGGACTCACTAGACAATAGTTATAATGCTGAAGACCACACAAATAGCAAGGATGAGATCAGCTCGGTATTGGATTCTGAAAGTATTTTGGTTTTGATGTCGAAGAGAAATGCTTCAAGTGGAAATGTTTGTGAGCAGAGTCATTTTTCTCATATCAAGTTCTATCGACATTTTGATGTACCCCTCGAGAAGTTTTTGCGGGAAAATTTACTCAATCAGGTATGTGAAACTCCTGTGATTACTTCAAATTATAGTTCACTCGTGGACATTTAGTATCAGGTTTTCTTTGCTCGAAAAAAGAAATTTTCTGTGTATCAAACATAAAATCTCACTCTATATACTTACAAGAATTTCATTTTCTGACGCTCAGTCATAAATTGCAAAGCAATATCTTTAAATCCAAAGTTGCTTGGAGGGGGGAGAGTTCCACCAAAGTCTGAATTGATGAAATTGAGGATTACTCAAAGCTTTCACTATCATCAAGTCTTAAACCTATATGTCAAATCAATGCCAGTTACTACCAGAAGCTTGATTTTTTACCTTGCCAAAATAAATGTTCAGTTCTGATCGAATGTTGCTTTTCCATTTTTTCTTCTATCATATCTTACTCTAGTCAGTTCAAGAGGCGTTTGATATTTAATCGTCTTCTACAAATATGCACGGAAGTCGTTCAGTTCCTTTGGCCCTTCAGAATTTAGCTGCCAAGGGAAGAGTCTTTTAAAAGTGGCCGTGGTTATAGGGAGTGGTGTAAATGATGTTTTAGTAAAACTGTGGATTGAATCTTAATTTCTTGAAACCAAGAATACTAATCTAGTCTTTAGAAGGTGCTTTGCTCCTTTGGTTAACGAATTCAAATTTTCAATGAAGCAACTGAAGTTTAAGGCTCTGGGATAGGGAATCCCTTTTGATATATTAAATTGTGACACACTCATAATGTCTCTATAAGGGCGCATTGTATTTATTTGTTTATCTCGTTAAAATTTTATCTTTTTTCTACGCAGACACTCCAGTGCAAGGCTTGTGGTAAACTCCCCGAGGGCCATTTTCATTATTATGCACATCACAATAAGCAACTCACTATTCAAGTTAGACGTATTCCTGATGGCAAAGGCCTACCTGGTGAACCTGAAGGGAAACTTTGGATGTGGAGTCGCTGTGGTCGTTGTAAAGTTCCCAATGAAAGGTCAAAATCTACAAAAAGGGTTTTGATATCTGCTGATGCTCGTGGTTTATCATTTGGAAAGTTTTTGGAGCTCAATTTTTCAAATTACTCGTCTTTCAATAGTCCATCTAGCTGTGGTCATTCTTTTCACAAGGATTTCCTCTACTTCTTTGGGTATGATCCAGTTGCAACTTCTATTTTCTATTTAAAAAAAATGCAGGCCATTTTTTCTTCTTGGAGAATGTGATGTGGAGAAAAAATATTCTGGAAATTGGTGAAAAATGATTTTTGAGTAATGTTACACAGTACCAGCGGTACTTAGCACCAATCCATGTTTCATTAAATGGTAAGTTAAATCAAGTGGGTCACACGTGCATGCCTTACCCCAACTTATCATTAATGCCACGTATGTTGCCGCGTGGACCGGTGCTCAGCACCAGTGGTGCTACTTAGCATTATTCACGATTTTACAAATAATATGTGGTGAAAATGAAGTTTGATCTGTTGACCTACTTTTAACAAAATTTAAGCTGGAGTGGACAATTGCTTAATTATATTCTTGCCATCTGTCTCTGTACAGAGCCGGGGCACTGGTTGCAGTCTTCAAATACTCACAAGTTGCTACTTATTCAGTGTCTCTGCCCCACAAGAAGCTGGGCTTTAACTCTTCAATTAGAGGAGAGTTTCTGAGGAAATATTTCGACAATGTGAGTAACTTTATAGAAATGTTGGCTGTTCTGTTGCTACTGTCGATTTTTGATATGCTTGATTACATGAGCAGCAATTTTGATTGATTACTGTTCTTTCCTCCTTTAAGGTATATGAGAAGGGGACTAAAATATTCTTCAACATAGAAAAATCGTTGAAGGATTTAAGTACCCGATATGTTGGTGCAACACTCAACATTCGAGGAACAAGTAAGAAATTTTCCGATATCGAGGAGATATTAAAGCAGGAAAAATCTCAATTTGAGGTTAGAGGATTCTTCCAATTTAAACTTTCTTCCGCTTCGCATGGTTAACTTTATCATAGCAAGTTCACCACTCTTATTACTGTGATTGCATAATAGGCTGGTTTGCTTCCGTTGGATTTCCATTATAGGGCAAGTATGTGTAGAGTTGGCAAAATTCAGCATTAGATTAGATCCGCTGATATGTACAATATTAAGATAGAGCATAAGACGTACTTGGTTGCTGTATAATAATATATTGATAATCTTGATCATTGTTTCCATATCTTACTGAACAAAATGATGGGAGCCTATCCATTCTCATTTTGTGTATTCATGTAAATGTAAAATCAGGTTGACATTCAAAGCGCTGTTAAGAATGGATCTCGACATGAAGTTGCGTATAAACTTCTGAGCCTGAACAGGGTACGGTTGGAGCTTCTGCTTGAATCAGGTGTCTGGGATGAACGTCTGAAGACTCTGAACTCATTGTCATCTTCCCATCCTATGATGGCTGACGATAACTCTGTTGACCTACCAGTGGAAAAGCTACCTCCATTGAAAGAGGATGGAAGTGATGGAGAAGAAGCTACTGGGGTTGATGTTATAGTGGAAAACTGTGACAAACCTCTGGAAGATATTTCTGGATTGGAAAGTAACCTTGTTATGTCTGTGGAAGCAAATGATTTTACCAAGAAAGAAATACCAATTGATGGACAAGTTGAATCTAAAGGACACGAATCATTCGCCACATCTGCTATCACTGATGATATTGCCAGCCCAACTATAGGTGGAGTTGAAGGAAATGGATCTTCTGGCCATCATTTATTGGTGAAATCTAGTGTTGAGGTCCCTTCCGACAACCCTCATTCCATTGCAAAAGAGCAAACAGATAATAGAGCACCGTTAGCTGCTGATATTGAAGTTACTGATTCTGATTTGAAACATCAGCAGACAGCTACACTGTTGTATAACCTAGAAAATGACAAGGGTTTGATCTGGGCTCCTTTTTCAGAAGTACGACACCAATACATGAACATTCTTCGGATGGTTTCCTTGCCACAATCCGAATATTTAAGGCACCTTCATAAACGGATCACAGATGACGGCTCAGAAATACATATTCCTCTTGATACTAATGACTATATTGTGTCCGTTTATGAGGAGGAGTTTTCGAGCATCATATCTTATGCTCTGATCTTATTGGAGAATGGACCGACTGTATCTGAGGAACTATTTGATGATGCAAGGAAAGAACGAGATATAGATGCAAAGTTGAATGAGAACCAGCAGCTGCCACGAAACTTCTCTTTCACTCCTCACTGGCGGTCATTTGGTCCTTTGGATTCAGATGGAATCCATTCTTCACCAATCAATGCATTACAAGAGTCACACTCGTCAAGTTTTAATGGCTCGGAGTTGTTGGATTCTTTGCTTTACGGTGACCACCCTGAAGTCTCTATGGGGGAGAAAATTGCAACAAAGCATAAATACTCTGTTGTATGTTTGTATGCAAGCCAGTTCCGTCAGTTGCGAGATCGATGTTGTCCTTCTGAAGTGGATTATATTGCCTCTTTAAGCCGCTGTAGGAATTGGGATGCAAAAGGTGGGAAGAGTAAATCTTTCTTTGCCAAGGCACTTGATGATCGATTCATAATAAAGGAAATCAAGAGGACAGAATTTGATTCATTCATGAAGTTTGCCCCCAAATATTTTGAGTACATGAATCAGTGTTATGAGTCGCGTAACCAGACCTGCCTTGCTAAAATTCTTGGCATCTATCAGGTCAGTCTGTCTACTTTTGTCCCTGTTAGCAGTGGTGTCTGACTCTTATATGCCAAATATAGGTCTTGAGTTACTTCCAATTAAGTAACTCCTATGTAACATAAAAGGTAGAAAAAAGGTACCTTGACGTAACATTTTGCCTTAAAAAAGATACTTAAAAGTAACTTGTACCATGCTTAATCGAACGTGCTTAGAAAGTATCCTATGACGTAATCTTACAAATTTAAACTTTTGCAGGTCATCATAAGAGCTAGTAAGAATGGAAAAGAGACCAGGCATGATCTCCTGGTGATGGAAAATCTGTCATTTGGTCGAAACATAACGAGACAGTATGATCTTAAAGGAGCTCTTCATGCTCGATTTAATTCTGCCGGCAATGGTTCAGGAGATGTTCTTTTGGATCAGAATTTCGTCAATGATACGAATGATTCACCATTATATGTTAGTAAAAAATCGAAGCGTATCTTGCAAAGGGCTGTTTGGAATGACACTACTTTTCTCAATGTGAGTTTTGCATGCTAAAGTTTTTACCCAATATCCTAGTCTGCTACCTTAACGTGAGGACTCTGATTTTTGACTCTTGTTTTTGGTTGCTTCCAGACGAACAACGTGATGGATTATTCTCTACTTGTCGGGGTAGATACTCAATGTCGGGAACTGGTATGTGGCATCATAGACTATCTTAGACAATATACATGGGACAAACAACTGGAGAATTGGGTCAAGTCTTCGCTCGTTGTTCCTAAAAACCAGCAGCCAACTGTCACGTCTCCAGTGGAATACAAAAAGAGATTTAGGAAGTTCATTGACACCCGTTTTGTGTGTGTTCCGGATCAATGGTGCTCCCGAAGATCGAGTAACCCCTGCCAACTTTGTGGCATTGTAGAGGAAAATGGTTCTGTGCATGCAAGGTCTCACGGGTGTGGGGATCTTGACGAGGATTTTGCTCTTGCAAATTCTGGAGAGCAACCAACACATGAAGATGAACCTCGTGCTATTTCTCCAAATCACGAAAGAAATGGGTTTTCCACCTGAATTTTGTCAGTCCGCTTTCTTGCTAATGAATTTCTCAATATGTTGTACATAGTTTATTGCGGCAGTGACCGGCAGCTCCTTTTCTGCTGTTTTTTTCCAGCAAAGTCAAGGAGTCATTATCAGATTACTATATATTTTAATGCATATATAAGTTTTATAGGTATATTTTCTCGAGTAATTGTAAAAAAGAAAACAGAGGCTGTCGTTTGTAGTCTGGACAATTATATATCCTTGTTAAATTATATTATTTGTGATGGATGGAAAAGAAGTTATTTTGGAATTGGAGAAATCCATTTGCCTTCTTGAGATTATAGTGTTCACTTTGATTATTTACTTGGAAGAATTAGTTAGCAGAAACAATACACTAGCTGCAGAAACAATACACTAGCTGCTCAACGATTTGGGGCCCCGAATCGAGTTGGGGGCTTCCCCAACCATCAAGTGATGGCAGGCCGAAGTAGACGTGGTTTCATTATTATATGATGTCGCTAAAGGGTTGAACAATGAAAGTAGATGGGGGTTGGAGATGCTGATGTGGAAAATCTTATCTTCTCTTGCAGTTTTGTGAACGCATTGCGTGTAAAGACACGGCGAAAATAAAAGGTTGAGAGTTTTCTGTGTGAGGCGTACCTGGAAGGGAAGGGCTGCAAATTTCTCATAGCCACTTGCAGCTTCGCCCATATTGATCTCACTACTTGAATTTGTGCCATGCCCATGATCGACTGAACCCAAAATCTAGAAAAGCCTTTTTTCTTGTAGCTTAAAAATAATAAAGCCATGTGAGCAGAGAGTTTTAGGAATCAAGAATGGCTTATAATTTTGAAGATAAAATACACCAAGGAAAATAGAAAAACCATTATATGGCTGGCTGACTATATATAGGCATTCATTTGAGATCCAGTTGAACCCAAATATGAATCTTCTAAAATTTCACGGGTTTCCTGTTGATTTTAAGGTGGTATGGCCCGTGAATTCCTCTTGATGATGTGGTCGGGTGCAATGTCTCACTTGCTAAACAAGGACAAACTAAATTTCTAACTAAAGAGAGAGAATTTTCAAATTAGGACTCATCACGTCGAGTCAAATCAATCTCGTTGAATGATCTACAACTATTCTAAGTTCCACTTTGGTACCGATTGTTGTAAATTCAAAGTACTGGCCACAAAGTTACTTTCGTCTGTTAACAGATATGAGTTTACAATTTCTTGGGTGAGTTGTACAAAATATACTCCTACATAGCAATTGAAAGAAAATGTTGAGAAATGAGAATCTAGTATCACTCACCGCAAGGATACCTTCCCTCCAGTAAAGGAAAAGAAACTCGGAAAAGTGTAGCTGTAATGGAATGGCTTCTCCCTTAACGTTTCAAAAAGGAATCTCTTTCCCTTGTATATCAATGGCCAGCCATTTTGCTCGTCCCAGTCACGTTATCCAACAAATTGTAACTCAAAATGGATGGAAATTTTGTTCAGCATCTGATTGAAAGTGGAGATGATGAGGATAATTACTATCTTGCTGATGGTGGTGGTGGTGATGATGATGTAGATGATTCAAATTACATATACATTGTAAATACAGTCTTGAGTGGCACTGCTCGACTCAATGTTCTTTTACCAACAGCCACCATCCTGGCCTTCACCATTTTTGCTCCTCTTATAACTCACGACGGAAAATGCAACACCTTTGATCGGAGATTGATGGTTTTCTTCCTGTCTTTATCAGCCACCACCTGCGTGTTCTTCTCATTCACTGACAGCTTTCGAACAGCAACAGGAAGGCTCTACTACGGGGTTGCAACCTTCCATGGGATACGAACATTCAATGGAGGACGGGTGAAACCCTTGGTCCCATCAGATTACAGGCTGAGATGGGCAGATATCTTCCATACAGCCCTTTCCTTGATTTCTTTTCTTACATTTGCGATGCTGCACAATGACGTTCTGAGCTGCTATAATCTGATTTTGCCCAAGAAAGTTATTTACAGTGTACCACTTGCCATCGGGTTTATAATAAGTATTCTGTTTGTTATGTTTCCTTCCAGGAGAAGAGGAATTGGGCATCCCTTCTTGCTGCAAACTGATTCTGTCTACATCAGAAATTAACGAACTTTTCATAAAACCAGATGAGCTGGAATGAGGACAAGCTTCTGAAAAGTTCTCTTCCAATAAAAGATATCTTTTGTAGAATGTCAAGGATTGATAAAGACCCATATACAATCATATCTTTCATTTGTATTCTGCATGTTCTGCAACATCGATTGAGCTTTACTAATTGCATCAAAGAGATTGATGAAAGTAATAAGACAATAGGCTTCAATGAAAAGCATATTTCCCACCGCATCAAGCCTTTTTAGCGTTTCATCATGCAAATATTTTGCAGTCGTGCAATCTGTGATAATACAATGGTAGTATTATATGCAATCGCAAATTCATGACGCAAAGATCTCATCGGAAAAGAAATATAAATATAATGGTGGAAAAGCATAGTTATAGAACTACAAAGATAACAAAATTCTGAAGTGTAATATTTTCAAGTACAATGACAACGACGTGGAACTGAAACACCTGGAGGTTTTCTCCGGTTACGGATTATAGCTTCTCTGATCATAGGCAATTTCTGATGAACCTTTCTCCATATGTGATTCACGGCACCATCTGGAGGTATTGGGCCAATGCCACCAAGGTGACCATTATCATATGTAAAGATGGGTTGAACACGAGCCATATTTTGTCGGAATCTATCCTTCTGTTCATCAGAATAATTTCTAAGATGGCTCATAAGCCAATTTGGCCTCAAAGCACCATTAACTGCAACAAAAACTGAAAATTCTGAATAGTCCACCATTCCTTCAAATGGAAGCTCTATATAGTCACTGACAATTACTGGAATACAGAGACTTTGGATGGCATCAAAAAGTCTACAAGACGTAGGAGTGTCACCAGCTGGGTGCAGACAGAACTCCGACGTCCTCATTCCTTTTATTGACTGCTCCTTTCCAGTGGCATTGGGGAAGCCTTCTTCCATTAGAACACCAGGTTCATTGATCAATAAATCCCATAATTTTTCTCGAACAACTCCACCCTGTGTTTTGTTTTTGTTTTTGTTTTTTTTTTTTTTGGTGGGGGTTGTTTTGGGGGGGGGGGAGTAATAATATTAAGTAGGGACCGTGAAAGAAACCGAGAGCAATAGAATAACTTGAAAAGGAGAGCATATTGACCAATACAAAAGTAATTTACAGCACTCCCTGAGAAACTTGCAGAGATAACCAGGTAATAGAAAATAACTAATATTTTCATTAGATAACAAGAATCGAAAAATGAAGTTAGTCCAATGATCACATTAGATATCTATAATACTGAAGTTTCAATTTTGAAGTTTTCATCATCAACTCAATTGGCTCATTTGCTTCACCACACTGAAGAAGACATGCGAATACAAATAGCTTCACCCCTTCAACCATAGTGTTGGCATATTTTGTACTCTGGGAAGATGAAAATATTAATGCCACTTCA
Organism: Nyctanthes arbor-tristis; assembly: GCA_963692815.1. NCBI lineage: Eukaryota > Viridiplantae > Streptophyta > Magnoliopsida > Lamiales > Oleaceae > Nyctanthes > Nyctanthes arbor-tristis. The sequence goes on along the minus strand of CAVNYN010288612.1, from coordinate 18,865 downwards.
AGGGGACAATTCTTTTACTGCTTAAGAAGTAACTTTGCAGGTCAATATGAATTATGGTTTACTGAGATTCAAATCTGTATCTTGTAATTTTAGAATCATTCTATGGGTTTATGCTTAGGCCTTGCTTCACGAGACAAAATACCTTAGTATCCTATTTATCCTTGTGAATAAGTGAACTACTACTACTACCTCAAAAGAGGTGAGTGCTTTTTGAAAAAACTGAATACAACTACTATCCTCAATTCCACTGACTGACTCGCTATCTAACTATAGTTGGATAATGTGGCCGTGTTGGCACTGCTGACATGGAGAGTAGAAACGATAATAAATTCTATACTATCCAGAATAATAGAAAAACAGCAATCAGAAGTTGAGAAACTCCAGTAATAAAATTTAGCTTCAGCTGAACTTGCAAAGAAAAATAACTTGCAGAAAATTAGCTTTCGTCAAACTTGCAGGAAAGAAGGATACTAACCCAATGCCTATGTTTAGCTCCTTTGAAATAAAGAAGAGTGCGTCGTTTTCCGTTTTGTGATATGTCTAGCCTAGGAAGCAAATGGGTGTATGGCACAATAACATCTTTCAGCAGTGAAACTTGGGTGTGATGTATGATCTCCGGAGAGCTATTGTTGGATGATTTAGAGTCAAGTGTGCTCTTCCGATCTCTGTACCATCCGCCAAAATCCACTAAAAGCAGAATGGCTGGGGCTATCTCATCTTTGACGTGCCACATTGCAACAGGATCTGCCAAAGAATGCTTCAAGTTTTAACATAACCTGACAATCCAGAAACTAAAATATAAGCGATTCACAAGCAACATACTTATCCTAAGTTTTCTAGGTTGAAGATAAATATATAATCATAGATTTAGGTCAAAACATACAGATAAACAATATTGTAGATTGATGATCACAATAATAATATAGTTCTTGATTCTATGACAAATAACTTGAACTGCTATACAACATAGTGGTACTTGGGAATGAAGAAAACTGCTATATAACATAGAGGTACTTGGAAATGAAGAAGCAAACAGTTTATGGATCTAAAAATGTACGTTTAACTCTCACTATGTGTTTCAATTTCAAGTCTTTATCAGACAAATCCAAGATCTTAAACTATAATAATCCATCACGACATAAAATTTAAAACTTTCATCTCAACAGCTGCCTTATTTTGGTCCTTTCTCCTAAAACCTTTTGAACATTGTAGACTGACTTCATCTGAAGAAAAAATTTTGGTCAGCATGTTTATTAATAGCTCTGCTATTTTACTTTTTCCATTTTACCAAAAATTAGGGGTCCTGCCTTCATAGATTATTGATTTATGAAACTAAGTTACAAGTACACATCACAGGAGGGTGGTAGACGAAGTGCTAGCCGCAATAGAGCCAGAGATGATCATCAAAGTAGTGAAGGGTACTTTTGAATACTAAGGCTCTTCCACTTCTCAAAAGAAATGATTACATAGATAGCAGTTGTCACAAGTCAAAAAATTTGTACGACATAGGTGAGAAGAAACAGAATACTTAAGCTGTGAAAAAGTTAGAAAGATATCACATAACTTTTGAGATGTGGTGTCTCCACGTGATTGGGGTTGCAGTGGCCTTAGGAACTAGACAAAGTTAGCTCAAGTTTGGGGGTTCTCTAAGCCGGGCTTTCTAAGCTAATAGATACATATCTCCAGGAAATGTATGGTCTTTTACCCCGAACTGAAAGTGTAAGAAAACTTGTGAAGTTCTTTCATTCACTATCTTATCAATCAACTATTGATAAATGAACTGATATATCAAAGAAGGCAAGCTTACACTTTGCCAGAAACAATATACACTTCATAGATTAACAAAGAAGTTTAGCCCAATAACTTAATATAAAAAGGCACATAGGTTCCTGTGGCGACATTCACTTTGTTACTGTTTAGGTTCAGAATCTTCTAGCCATCATACATTGTTTAATTAGGAACGACATCAACTCAATGCCAAAGGTTTTGTTGTCATCCCTAACTCACGGAAAAGGAATATAATTAAAAAGGATAACCCATCTCATAGGTCTTCTAATTGATAACCATTTATTGATTTATTCAAAGGCAAAAGGCAAAGCATTTACCTGTAAGAACAAAGACATGGTCCCGTCCACCAGATCGCCTCCAAGCCTCAGTCTTTTTCACTAAATCCATCACCATTCGTTGCCTCTGGTAATCTTCATTCTCCTTCACCTTCTTCCTAAACACCCCGTTGCTGATTATCAGCTGTAACTCAGCACTCAACGTTGCGAAAAAGGGCACAAAAATCACATTCGCCTCTCGAAAATCGAACACTCTTTTAGCAAAAGACTCTTTCTTTACCTCCTCAGGTGTCAACAAATCCCCCAAGATCCAATACTCCGCACTGTACTGTTTAATAATTGGGTTCTCGGGATACGGAAGCAATTTCCCAGAATCTCTAGGAATAAGAGTCTTTCGAATTTCATTATCCACTTCGCTCCCAACTCTCGTATCATCACTTAATGCCCAATATTTTCGTAAAAGGTCATAGTTTAAGGATCTAGGCACGTCTAACACGTAAACTTTGATAGAATTTTCGAGACCAGAAAGAGTAGTTTGAGATAATTTCAGCCGCACCGGGGCGGTGGTGTAGTGGTGGTAGAAGAAGGAAATAGAGAGGAGGGAGAGTAGAAACAGGGTGAGGAAGAGAGATGGAGTCCTTGGGGACATTGGAAATTCTGCTTCACAATTAGTCGGCAATTGGGGTGTAAATATGCCGCAGGGAAGCCGGAGCAATTTTAGCTGGAGTTCTCAAAATTATTCATGCATCTACAACCAGAAAAGTCATTCATTCAAATAAGGAAACATATCAGGCTCCGAGCCAGTGGCGGTGTGTGATTGGTGATTAGACTCTGAACTCGAAATCCAATATGTTTACTTAGAAAATCATAACTTCTACCATTAGCCTATCGTCTGTAAAAATAATTCTTGTCAACAGTAAGAAAGTATGCCAATGCTTAGCAGCCAACATTCACTTAAATACTATAATTGTAATTTCTAAAGTGAAAACAGCATACCCACATTAGAAATCCTCTAAGAGCATCTCCAATGCAGTAGTAAAAAACTTGGGTGGTGTAGAGGAGAGATAGAGAGAAAATGATTATTTTAATTGAATATTGGTGGAAAGAGTTGTAGGAAAAAAAGAGAAGGATAAGTGAAAAAGAGGATAGAGATAGATAGAAATTCAAAAATAATGATAAAATAGTAGTGAAGAAGTTTTAGATGAAGGTTTAGATTTGGACCTTACACGGGATAAGAGGAAGGAAAAGCGAAGAAAACGTGGTGTAAATGAGAAAAAAGTAATTAAAAGTAAAAGAAAATTAAAAAAAAAATAGAGCCTACGATTTTTTTGTGTCTTTCTCTCTCTTCAAAGACTAGGCTCCAAGACATTGAGTATTAGATATGCTCTAAATAAACATCATATATGCATAAAGACAGTCCCATACTTGACATGAGTCGGTGAGGCACTCATAATTTTTCGGGGCCCTAAAATCTGAAAAAGTTTTAGCTACCGAAAATAAAATTATAATTGTTTGACTACTATGTTGAAAGTTTTATCTAGGCTAAGGGTGTATTTTATTGTCATAATTTTTCATGAAAAATACTAGTTTTCCACTTAAATTCTCACTTTTGTGCTATTTGATTGGCTTTTTTCCGTTAAAAATATTTTCCTACTTTTGGTCATATAACCATATTTTCCAGAGAAACAGAGAAAATATTTTCCTTAGGGGCTTCAATAATTGGTTTTCTGGGGAATTGGAATTCTATCTATTTCTTAATATATTGGATTATTTTTAACTTAAAAAATATAAAAAATTGCAAAACGAGTAAGTAAATTGAGAATTCTTTTCTCATTTTTTTTCTTTGAGATTGTATGTTACATATTATTTTTTGCTAATGTTAATAAATATAAGACCTTATGGTCTTTTCGCAATTTCTAATTATGAGTCATTGTTGGAGTCTATAACTTTGCTTTATTTTCATATTCATTCATAAATCAATTACTGATTTTCATGCAATTTCTTTTTGGTATAAGCTTCTACTTATTAAGTACATTATTGAAATAGTTACTTGCCTCAAAATTATTATGAGATTATAATTGCTAGATAGCCTCACTCTATCTACAATATCTTCATAACCATCCTCAAGCATACTCGTCATATCACCATTGTCCATGAAAGAAAATCATTTAGGACGAAAGCTCAACGATGTTGTATTTGTTCGTTAGTTATTATTTTTTTTAATGGTTGTGGTCTCAAATATAAACATAGATTTAGCTCAAAATTAGAGCTCGCTTAGCTTCGAGAAATAAAAAAATTTTGCGAAATAAAAAAATATATGGAAAAAACTACAATACCTATATATATATATATATAACTTGAAAATTTCTTTGAAAAATAATAATGACTATCAAATAACCAAATTTGGAAAAAAATATTGTTTTCATGGAAAATAATAGATATCAAACAGCAAAAGATAGAAAACAGAAACTATTTCTATGTGGAAAATTAAATCATGTGGAAAATTAAATGAATTAAATACATATAGTTGATATTTCTCATGAAATTAATTCTAGAGAATTCAATTACCTAAAATTCATTTTCTTTATATACATTTTTCATACTTTGAACCAAACAATACCTTATGGTAAAACGTAAAACTTTTAACTCTCTTTATGGAATGTTAATGGTGCAACGTCATTAAAGTGTTTAGAAAACATTTAATGAAAGACTATGCAATTTTTCAGGAGTGCTGACAAAAAAATACAGAAAAAATTATATAATATTCTATATTCAAGTAAGGATTTATAAAAGTCTTCAATATGTCCAAATGAACACACTTCGTTACTCGTTAGTATTTTTAACAAATTCATTATCAACTTTTAAAATTCTTTTAACTTTCATTCTAGTTTTAGTATAATATATTGCCTACTTCATCAAATATTCTCATATATAAAACTAATAAATAACTAATTTCTCAATATTTTTTCTTTATACTTGCCAATTTATTATGAAAAATAAAAAGAAAAAAAACATATGCTATGGGGTCTATTTCTATTTTTCGACCCATAGCCCTAAAATTTCAAGTCCGGCACTAACAAAGAATACAACTTTCACTCCTTTTTTCCCCTCCATTCCATAACCATCATCAAGGTAATTAAAAAAAAAAAATTCAGGTGGACTACAATTTTTTTTCTTCCTCTTCAGAATGCAATTATAGTGAATAATTGAAAATTTTGGATTTATAAACCTGCTCCCACAACTGTAATTTCGCAATGAAGTTCTGACTATCTTTTGAAATGCGGCCGGCTGGTGAAGCAGTAAATGACACCAGTGACCAAGAACAAAAGGGAGACTTCGATCTGAAGAATCAATCCGATGGGGGAGAATAGGGAAGGAAGGGTTTTTGATTTAGATTGTGGAGTTGATCTGATATCAAGGGAGCGACGAAGATGTGAAGTAATAATTACTGGCGATCTGGATAATATTTGGTGTCGCCGGAGGAGTTTTGCGGGGAGGGTTTTGGAGAGGACTGACGCTAAAGAGGGGAGGGCACCACGCGATCTGAAATTATTTTTTTTAAGAAAAATATCACGAGATATCGGACAATAATTCTGGCAATATTTCGCGGGACATGTAGTATTGTTTTTTAAATAATTTCATATTTATTTATTTATTTTCAATAAAAGTAGTTTTTAACCTTTTTTTAGTCATGCTATTTGTAAAAAAAATCCTCAACAAAATGTTCGACAATATTCCCCCCAGTTAATTTTTTCCCCAACCACACACTTGGAGTAATGATTAAACACACACACATGAGAAGTAGGGATTAAACAGACACATACAAGTACGAAAGTAAATTCATAATTTACGTTCTGTTTAAAGGTACAATTAAAAATGAGTGATCCAAAATCCTTCGGTCTCAACATTAAGAAAGTTTGATTCGTTTATTTCATTCGTTCCATCTGATCCGACTGCACCTTTTTACTCTATAATTGAAGGACCATTTTTCCATTTAGGCTACAAATTTCTCTTACAATACTCCCAGTTTCCTCCAACCTCTTAACCCCTCCAATACTTTTTTCCAATAATGACACTACTGAGGGAATAATTCCATTTATAGAGTGAGACAAAATAGACATGTGGCTCATGTAATTATTATTGATATTAAAGTTGTGTGATGTGTTGAAAAACAAAATTCTTTTTAACTTTTTATTTGTCATTGTTCAAATAGAACAATTCTTTCTGAGGCCTACATATTGTGATACATATCATTATACATACAAAAATGACAAGCACAAGCGAATATAATTCTGGATGGCATAGAGAACCAAAGCCCTCTTAAGGTCATCGGATTATAATACTTCAGCATCTCTGTTTCGGAGGGCTCTGGTAAACTTCCTCCGTTTCTTCGACTTCCACCATAAAATTCAATTTTCCACGCAACTGAAGTCCATTCTTGTATGATCGTCCTTCCATGATCAAAAATTTAAAATCAATTTTCCACATTTTATCGCGCAAGAGAACAACTACAAGGTATCTGACATGCAACCAATTTCAGTTAAACACGGTAAGCAAAATTGCAATACAGTATTCCAAAACTCGAGAAATATCAAAGCAGCAACCTTGAATACCTTAAACCAAAATCAAGTGTACCCAACACCAAAAAAAATCCCTTTTTGATTAATCCCATCTTTTCTCCATATTTGATTCACCAAAAACTGAACATTTCAAAAGTTGTTGCAATCAAGATAGTAATCTAGTCCAGTTGTCATTTTCAAACAAGAAGGACGAAATACTGGGAAAGGAATCACATGCTGGTCGTAAATGATTGCATCAACTTAAATGTCAATTGAAGAGAGAGACCTAAGAGCAATCAGTAAAGATAAACATCTCCAAGGGGGAAGAGTAAGAAAGTGTACAGGATTCGGCAGAACTATCTATGAAGCAGAGGACTAATTGCTTGCATTGAGTTAGCGCTACAACTGTCTTGATCGAAGACACTTCATTTTCATTTCACCACAAAAAGACAAAATCCCTACTCCTTTGCATGTGTCTTGAAAAACTTTCAGCCTGCATATCTAGTCTAAGCAAAATCACAAACCAGATCTAGTTCAAGGTCTAGCAACATATAATGTCATATAAGATTACATTCAAACAGAGAAACACTGATATTGGCAAAATAATTTCACACAAACATCCAGATCATGACAGCTCTCATCATCTCAAGTATATTCTGATATACATTAAAACTCCTACTCTAGTCTAGTTATGTAAAAGCAATGTACATTTCACCCAAGTATAGCAGATAAACTTTAGTCGATCAGTATGGCAAGAAAGTATAGTTATAATCCTTGGTTCCACTGGAAAGCAAATAAAAGTTATATAAAAGCCCGTGCTCATTTCATGAATTGAAAATTCATGAAATAACTACAAAAAACAAAAACTAAGACCCAGTGACCCACTTATCTGACTAAATCCCAGTAGAAGATAAAGCTTATTATCCAATGTAGCTGATTCTTGCATGTCAGAACTCAAAGGGACAAACCAGTCAAGGTATTAAATGCAATGAATATAACAAGAATCTACCCAAACAGCCAGGAGCCTGTGGACAGTTAATGAGATGACTACCGAGTGTAATATCCAAAAATGTATACTATCCCAGTTTCAAGCATCAAGAAATTGTAAGAAAACAGAAACTAATGAGTTCAAGAGTCCAGAAGAACGTTAAATCCGGAAAAACAGAACTAAGCAGGAAGCAAAATCCACTGAGGGGCCAGAATAACACCAATGCCAGAGGAATTGTTTCATCAAGAGTAAATTTACTGATTTGAAGTTTCATGTAAAATCAACGTTTTGATAATCTCAACCTGGTGTATAACTTTTTAATACTTGTGATATAATTTCAACAAGGTTAACATAATTGCTACACAAGTCATTAGAAAAGAACTACAGTTCAGGGTAATTTCCTTACAGCAGCAGTGGATTCAATGACATCATCGCAGACCATTGATTTTCTCAATCAAGAAATGATGGTTTCCAAATCACCAGTAATCCCCACAAGAGCAAACTCCATCTTCGAAATGATGAAAGCGGTTAGAATCTCGCACAATAATCTCCCTCTCCATAATCTTTGATATGAATTTTGTTACATTATGGCAATCGCCGCAGACTCGCAAATTCTTAAAAATTCGAATTGTAGTTCTTGGAGGAGCATTTAAAATTCCATGCATAATGGCCAATCTCTCACTGTGACTATTAAGAATATACTCTTTCTCGTCATCCTCAACATCCTGCAATACAAAGTCATAATCCGGAGTATAACCAAGGCTCTTCATTTTGGAATTTAAAACTGCCAATTCCTTATATATCTCTTCATGCCGTGGGTGAGTTTGATTGCCTGTATAAAAGACTTCTATTCTATTCTGCAGTTCGATCGAGCTCCAACCAGGAGTCTTCCTCAGTCCCATGTCCCTAGCTAACAATCTCACTTTTTCCACCCCCTCCCATCTCCCAGACTTGGCATAAAGATTTGACATCAAAACATAGTATCCAACATTCTCTGCATCAACTTCAAACAGGTGGTCAGAAGCCTTTTTACCTAACTCAACATTCCCATGGATCCTACAAGCAGCAAGAAGAGCTCCCCATACTGAGGCATCGGGCTTCAAAGGCATAGACTCAATAAAACTATATGCCACTTCCACTTGACCAGCCCTACCAAACATGTCCACCATGCATCCAAAGTGCTTCAGAGTAGGTTTCGTGCCATACTTATGCTGCATCAGGTCAAAACACCACTTGCCCTGATCAACCAGACCAGAATGGCTGCACGCAGTCAATAATGACAAAAAGGTCACTTGATCAGGCATCACCCTTTCATCCAACATATCTGTAAAAAGCTGCATACATGCCTTGCCATGTCCATGGAGACCATAACATGATATTATGGCATTCCATGGGACAGAACTCGCACTGGGCAACTCATAGAACACAGACATCGCATCATCCAGTCTTCCACATTTTCCATACACATCAACGAGGCAGGTGCCCAGGAAGACATCCTTGTCAAGACCCACTTTCAAAACCTGCCCATGAGTTCTCATCCCATCTCTCAAGGCCCCAAGATGAGCATAGGCAGGCAAAATGCTAACCCATGTCCCTTGGTGAGGAGTGAAGTTTCCCTGCTCTTTCATCATGTTGTACACTTCAGTGGCTTCATTTGCAAGACCATTTTGAGCATATCCTGCTATCATTGTGTTCCAAGAAATCACATCTTTGCAAGGAAGTTCTTCAAAAACCTTGCGTGCATAACCAATATAGCCTATTTTTGCATACATATCAACAATAGCATTACCAGTCACAGTGTCCGCCATTATCCAACATCTTCTAATGCTGAATCCATGGATGCATTTCGCAGATAATAAGTCCCTGGTTTGGGCTACACTGGAAGACAAACTGACTAGTGTCAATAGATCAAGCTGACATTTATTTCTTTGCATCTCGTAAAAGAATTTCAGAGCTTCATGTGGACGGTCATTTTGGTCATATGCAGCAATTATTGAGTTCCACGACACCAAATCTCTAACCACCATATGATCAAAGATCCTTTGAGCGCATTCCAATTTACCAAATTTGGCATACATATTAATGAAGGCATTGGAAACAAACACATCAAACTCTAATCCATGTTTTATGACAGACAAATGGATCAACATCCCTTGCAGTATATCATTGTTTTGGGCACAAATCGGAAGGACACTGGAAATAGTCACTGCATCCATATCCACACCCTCCAATCTCATCTCATCCAGGAGACGCAAAGCCTCATTAGCATTTCCATTTTGACAAAACCCAGATATTGTTGCATTCCAACAACCCATATCACGGGATGGCGTGTCCTTGAAAAGTTTATGTGCAATATCAAAAGAGCCAAAACGGCAGTACATATGCACGAAAGAGGCAGCCACGAAAACATCCCATTGAAAACCCATTTTGAAAACCCAGCAATGAAGTCTTGTACCGTCAAGTATAGAATGACAAGCTTTCAGCACAGGAGGAAAAGTATAAAAATCAGGCCGAACATTGGAGGTTGACAACATTTCATACACACAATTCAATGCTTCACGGTAACAGCCGTTTCGGACATAAGAAGATACCATCGAATTCCAAGTATATGCATCTTTCCTTGGTACTGCATTAAAAGTTTCTTGAGACAGAGAAACATCACCGAGATGAGCATAAATATTAATAAGCCGGGTGGATATAAAAAAACTTTGGGCCTTCCCTGACACAATAAGAAGGGTGTGCAGGCATTTCGCAACATCAATCTTATTGCATGTGTTGAATAAATGCTCAAAGTCAATCTTGCAGTTCCTTGGTTCAATATCATTTGATAAAGCGGCTATGCAATGTCTGCCACTAGAATATAATCGATAACGAGTCGAAACACTTTGAAGAGAGTTGGGAAACTGGTTGCTTTTGCAAATAAGCAGCAACCAGAGTAATTAAAAAAAAAAAAAAAAATTAAACTTTGTAACAAAAAGTAACCGATAAGTGTATTATTGTAGGACAATACCAGAGACTAATTAATGGATATACACCAATACGACCATATAAGTGATGGACCCGGAATTTGGAATTAAACAACCAAGTCAAAGTGACTGAGAGTACAATTACTCACTTGCAAACCTAGATTGTATACAATATGAAAAGCTCACAATAGCCTCAAATTCAGCCCCCCCCCCCAACCCCCAAAACCCAAAAACTGTTTGCATAAGAAGATTTTATATATCTCGCAATGTTTAACAGTTATGTTAGCCTTTACTGAGAAACAGCTAGCTGTTAAGGGCTTGTTTCCATTGTTATTTTTAGGCTATTTTTACTTTTCAGATTTTGAAAACAACTGAAAGCTACTTTCTTTTACATTTCCTAAAACACGTTTTTGGAAACAAGGAACATTTTTCTAAAGAAACAAAACTGAAGATGAATTTAAACTCAAAACAAAAAACTGAAATAGGAAGACAAAGTACCATAAGCATCTCACCCTTTACTGAAAAACATCTCGTCATTTATGGACATATAGAGTTAAAGAATAGACTCCGTCATTTCCTGATGGATGAATGGGGAGAGGTTATTCCAACTATAACAGTGATTCAACTTAAGAGCCTAAAGTCCCAGGTGCAAGTTTTCTTAAGTGGAAGAACATGGTAACACCATTTATATACATTACAGATATAAACATATAACATTAAAACACCAAACTGCTTCAGAGGAAAATCTTTTTACTTGCATTTTTGTTCCGCTCTATTTTTTCTTCTTCTAAAATATGCATAGCAGAATAAAGGATAAATCTTTACAGTATATGAGTAAGTTGCACCTGAATCTTTGATTAGGCATTATAACTATGACCATGTGCAAAATGCAGAAAATGAATGCATAGCAGAACAAGAGTCCCTTTTGGCAAATTCTAATCAAGCATTATTATCCGATTATTATGAGATTATTGCAGAAAAAAAAAATTGTGGAACACCAATAACTTCATGGTTAAAGAAGATAACACAGAATCAAATGAATTGTCCTGAGAGTGATATAAACACTCACCACCTCATTTCACCCCATGATTCCGGTACCGGGTAATCAATCTAGGAAAAAAGAATTCATCTTTCTTCTATTAGCAAATGGGACTTGAATCTTGTTAATTCGTGCTTTCTCAATACACATGCTTGTATAAATATACTAAAGGAGTTTCTTAATTTCCAACCCGCAGGCTGGTTTTGGCAAGGGATGTGGGGGGTTGCGGTGGCGGTGGCGGTGGCGGTGGCGGTGGCTGGTGGCAGTATGTAGTAAGGGCTTGAGGCAAACGATGGGGTTTTGGGCAAGGAAACGATGGGTTTCCTTTTCTGTTTTATTTTATTTCTGGCCGTTTGTAAAAATAGGCAAAACTAAATTGCGATGAGGGAAATGTCAGTTATTTTTACGAACTATATTTTCACCCGTGCGTTGCACGATTAGACGTTTTATCAAAGTATCTACATAAATATCAATATTTAGTTTTAATAAATTATGATAAATAATAAGTAAAAATAAATTTTCGTTTCTATTGGCATCATCTTACAATAAATATAATGTACAGTAAATTGAAAGCAATTAATCCAATCTAGTTTTTCACCCGTGTGATGCACGGGAAGAATAATTTAAAATAATTTAACTTATTATAAAGATTTGAAAAATTAGATTTTCACATGTGCTAAAAAAATTAAAAACTTAATATTGTATAAGGAGAAGACTACATAGAGGGGTAGTTATTTTTTTTTAATTTTATTTTTTTTAATTCTTAATTATTAATAGTTATTTTTTTCAAGAATAGTTCTATTTTATTTTAATTTTTGTTGTATGATATAAATATTCAATTCATAAAAAACATCAATTATATTAACTTTATTTGTGTGCGTCAAGACCCATGTGATATGATGATATCATAGTCAATTCTCAAATCTTTGAATAAATATGCTCTTGATTGTTGTTTTCACATTAAATGACACGAAGATTTAAAAATATAAAGATAAGATAACTTAAACATAGAATTATAAAGATAAGATAGAATTATGAAGATTAGATAATTCAAAAATTAAAAACCAAAAAGTAGAAGGGATAAACATCAAAGTTACCGCATTGGTTACCACAAACCAATCAAAATGACCAAAAAGCCCCCACTTGAAGTATTTTGGGCGGGAAAATTACGGTCAAACTGTGCCACAGTACCTCTCATTTTATTAATATATAGATTATGGAAATAGCAACTTTTAGCTCTACAATGTCCACCAGGTAAATTTAACAAATAGTTACTGCACTTTCAAATTATAAGTGCTAACTCATTATACTTTGAAATGTAAATCAATACTCACTAAACTTCTTTTAATATAGTTCATCATCCATCACTTTATTAACTCTATTTGCACACATAGCTAATGATGTTACACATGTAGTTAATGGTGTAAACTATAGACTAACTTTACTCACTAAATTTAAGAGTGAGTTAATAAGCACTCACTGAATTCTGAAAGTGTAACCACATACTCATTGTAATTTAAAATGTAATCCAACACTCACCGAACTTTCAATCCATTCCATTTATTCACTAAACTTTAAAATGTAATTCAACACTCACTAAACTTTCAAAGTATTGCTGAACATTGAATGTAACACGAACTAAACACTTGACTGGAGAAGTTTGTTAATTTTTGGTTTTTGGTTACTGTTATATAAGAAATTTATGGATTGCTTTATGCTAATGATGTCAATGGGTTGGGTTGACCCGTCAAAATTTGGGGACGGATCTGGTTCAGGTCGTGGTGTGAATTAGGTTGGGACATTTAAATTTTTTAACATATTTTTGTTATAAATTTTTAACATATTTTTGTTGTTTTACCCGATTCACACAGCCGACTCGACGGGACCCGACCCGTCCCGTCCCGTCCCGTCCCCTCCCCAACCCAAATTTTGACAAGTTGAGTTGGGGCGAACCCCTAATCTATCCTAAACACAACCCATTGACATCATTAGCATAAAGCAATTCATAAATTTCTTACATAACAGTAACCAAAAATAAAAAATTAATAAACTTCTCCAGCCAAAAGTGTTTAGTTCGTGTTATATTCAATGTTTAGTAAGTAGCTACACTTTGAAAATTTGGTGAGTGTTGGATTATGTTTTTAAATTTTAGTGAATAAATGGTTACGGATAGAAAGTTCGATGAATATTAGAATATATTTCAAAATTCAATGAGTAGGTGGTTACGCTTTTAGAATTCAGTAAGTGCTTATTAAGTAACTCTTAAATTTAGTAAGTAAAGTTAGTCCATACTTTACACTGTTAGCTACACGTGTAACACCATTAGCCATGTGTGCATACGGAGTTAATTAAGTGATGGATGGTGAACCATATTGAAAGTTCAGTGAGTATTGAGTTACGTTTCAAAGTATAATGAGTGAGTACTTATAATTTGAAAGTTCAGTGACTATTAATTAAATTTACCCATGTCCACTTTACCTAAATATTTGAAAAATAATAAATAAATAAAAAGGCGAACGAATGAACAAAACCGAAAATTAACCGAAATTGAAACAAAAGTGAACCGTTTAGTTTTGATATATTAATGATACTGAACTTAAACCAAAATTTTTGGTCGATACCTTCATAAAAATGATCTAGTACCATATGTATGGTACTATATGATGTCATACGGTCATGTAGCGTACATCAAGACACGCCACATAGTTGTGATTTCCCATATAATGGGCCCAGATGCACGCCATGTAACGACCCAACTAAACATAATATGACAACGATCAAATAATGTTACAAACTTACTTTTATTCATAATAATTGATCTAATAAGTTTATACGTGAAGAAGAAAAATATCTTCAATTAAAAATCCTCTTTGAAATATACCCCACATAGTATCCTTCCATGTGAACAAGATACACATAAATCGGCTTAGTCATACGTCTAGCAAACGTAGGGCAATGATTGTCAAATACTTCCTTTAGAAGATTTGAGTGTATATATATTCACTTGTCATAAACCTTCCTTCAAAACCACAACACTTCATGTAACTCTCAGATGAACACTATACCTCTTTTGTTTTTCAAAAACCTGAAGAATCAAACTAAGAGGAAAATTTGAGTGATCCTTGTACCTATGATTGGCTTGTCTATTTCCTTTCTCTTTGCCAAAAAGTGTGGTTTTGTCGTGATACACATTTTGAGCTATGGATGCGGAATAAAATTACAAGACAAGTTATTGCTTTACTTTATGCATGATAGCTATGAACATTCATGTTAAAAAGATGAATTGCTTCCATATGTATTTCCCTCGGAATTTCAGAATCTGAGTTAAGTTCAGGTTATGATATTGGCATCAAGATGCCTTTTCAGTTGATTCGGGTTGAGGGAGGCTACCAAGGCAGTCTATGAACCAATATTTTCATGTATGGTACCACCCGAACCAAGTTTCATGAACGCTCGAGAAATCGATGAAGCAATTCGGGCTCTAATAAGTCATGATTTTAAAGAAATTCTTGCATGTACATGGGTTACTCACTGAATTTTTTGAATTCACTCTTTTCATGTTTTCCTAAAATGCTAAATGATCCAATGAAGTTTCTTTGAAATAACCCAAAGCTCTCTTGGGATGTGTTGCCGGACGGAAGTGCTTGTACTTATGTGACTGAGCGGGATATTTGGGGCTACTACGATGAGTACCCGGGCATTCACCATTATATTATTACCATAGTGCAAATCGACTACTACCATTCCGAGACTATGAAACCCATCAAAACTGAATACTACAAAGGCAATAAGTGGGAACTCCCATAAAGGGAATGAAACTATGTAAATACCTAAACTTATTTTGCTAAGTGGATGTAATATTTAGTATGGTAGTATAAGAGTCCATTTAGAAAGGGTTGGTGAACCCCTCAAGAGACAAGGAGAACTTTTGCTATGTAATTTAACCCTCCTAATTTTGTTATGATGACTATGAATGAAGCCATGAAATATATTATGAATGTCTTTACCATGTTATATACCCTTGGAAAGAACCATCGAAGAGACTTAATATTCGTGCGAATCACATTTGGCACACAAAATTGAAGATATTATATCATAGTTATTTCAATAAAAAATATCGACACATTCGGTAGTATCAATAAAACAGAGAGAATAAAACCAATCAAAAGTATTGATACAATTTCTAGTATCGGTAAAACAGAAAGAAACTTAAGAAATTAAAAGTATTGATATTTCTACTAATATTGATACAAATTGATTAAAATGATGTAACGTGATTCACTCATAACCCAAAAGAACGAAAATTCCATAATACCCTTACACGTGAAGAAATAAAAATATATAATAATAATAAATAAATAATAATATAAAGACTCAATTAACCGATAAAGATAACGGCGCGCTACACACCACATAATCATCATAACATATAGTGTTGATTGTGACTAATACCTTCATTGTCGGAAACTAAGAATTTATTAGTATTATTATAATATAATATAATAATATAATTTATTAGGGTAATTTACAGCTAGCATCCCCAACCTTTCTATTTTGTTGAGATTACGTCCACAATCTTTAAATTTCCTTTTAGGGGTCCTCAACTTTTCAAAATCGTTGCACCTAAGGTCTCTCGGACGGAAACCGTTAATTACTCTGTTAATTTTGGAGGTATTTGTGTAAAATACACAAAAAATAATTATTTTAATATTTAACTAAAATTTTAAAAAAAGGATGGAGACCCCAAGGCTGTCGGAAATGGCAGCACCTTTGGCTGCCATTTCCGGAAGCCATTGAAACTCAATGGCTGCCTCCCATCATGTGCTGCCGGAAGTGGCAGCCAAAAGGAGGAAGTCTTTCGCTGCCATTTTCGACAGCCATTGAAAAAGGCAGCCATTGAGGTTCAATGTTCTTCCCCCGTTATTTTAAAAATTTTTTTAAACATTAAATTAATTATTTTTTGTGTATTTTATCAAATTAACAGAGGAATTAACGGTTTCCATCCGAGGGACCTTAAGTATAATGATTTTGAAAAGTTGATGACCCCCAGAAGGAAAATTAAATGTTGGGGGACTTAATCTCAACAAAGTGAAATAGTTGGGGACGCTAGCTGTAAATTACCCAATTTATTATTTGAGTTTTTCTGAGAACCAAATTATACAAAAACCTAGAATGAATGCTAGAGGTTCAAACAAGTGTGTTTTCAAGTAAAATCAATTTACAAGACTTGACTCACCCCACTTAATTTGTGGTCTTTGAATTAATGAATAACTTAATTTTTTAGAAATTCCAAATTTCTAACTTTGAATAAAATTGTTGTCTATTGTCTAGTTTTCTCTGTTCAACCCTTGACAATTCTACATTAGCATGAGCTAGGCTTATTCTTTATGATCATTGTATATATCAATGGCCGTGATAGAATGGAAGTGGCTAATGTGTATCAATTTTTGTAGGGTAAGTTGCAGCAAATATCTCTAACTTTTGCATTTTGTATGCACTTTCATCCTCAACCTTTAAATTTGGCCAAACAAGTCTCTGACATTTGTTTTGTTGACACTTTCATTTAAATACATATATTTAATTATGAAAAAGTTAAGGACCAATTTGGCAACTATATAAGTGAAATACTATTATAATAATTGAAATTTAATTTAAAATTTCACTCGAGAACATAGAGAAAAAGGACACATTTGAACATAAAAGTGACACATTTATATAATGATAAAAATTTTAAATTAAATTTCATATGAATACTTTGTCATGTATATGTTACTTTTCTATAATTTTAAGTGACGTAAATTTCAATTATAATTATAATTATAATAGAATTTCATTTATATGGTTGCCAAACAAATCCATATAATGTTTTAATTTTAGATGAAAGTGTGCAAATGAATACAAAGATTAGGGACCTGTTCGTCTGAATTTAGAGATTGGGAATTATAGTGCAAAGGTTGGAGACCTTTTCCGCAAATGACACATTTTTATATGTTGTGAAGCAGTCAAATGCCAACAAATAACACATAATAACAGTGTCCCGACCTCCAAGTCAAGGTCTTCTCCACCAATCTACACGCACACATTGCACCCACTGGGTGTGCAATAGCAACACATGTACATATAATGTTTTAATTTTAGATGAAAGTGTGCAAATGAATACAAAGATTAGGGACCTGTTCGTCTGAATTTAGAGATTGGGAATTATAGTGCAAAGGTTGGAGACCTTTTCCGCAAATGACACATTTTTATATGTTGTGAAGCAGTCAAATGCCAACAAATAACACATAATAACAGTGTCCCGACCTCCAAGTCAAGGTCTTCTCCACCAATCTACACGCACACATTGCACCCACTGGGTGTGCAATAGCAACACATGTACATATAATGTTTTAATTTTAGATGAAAGTGTGCAAATGAATACAAAGATTAGGGACCTGTTCGTCTGAATTTAGAGATTGGGAATTATAGTGCAAAGGTTGGAGACCTTTTCCGCAAATGACACATTTTTATATGTTGTGAAGCAGTCAAATGCCAACAAATAACACATAATAACAGTGTCCCGACCTCCAAGTCAAGGTCTTCTCCACCAATCTACACGCACACATTGCACCCACTGGGTGTGCAATAGCAACACATGTACATATAATGTTTTAATTTTAGATGAAAGTGTGCAAATGAATACAAAGATTAGGGACCTGTTCGTCTGAATTTAGAGATTGGGAATTATAGTGCAAAGGTTGGAGACCTTTTCCGCAAATGACACATTTTTATATGTTGTGAAGCAGTCAAATGCCAACAAATAACACATAATAACAGTGTCCCGACCTCCAAGTCAACGTCTTCTCCACCAATCTACACGCACACATTGCACCCACTGGGTGTGCAATAGCAACACATGTATATATAATATAATATTATTAATATGATAATATCTCTATGTGTCTGTAGTGTGTGATCCCGTGTGTGTTGGGAAAGACATGTTACTCGTACAGACAAAAGCATTCACATGGTTGTTCCTCTCCGTCCTCGCCGCTTCTGGCGCTGTATTGGCGGCGGATATACAACTTGGATCGACCATTTATGCATCCGACCCGAATTCAAAGTGGACCTCACCTAATGGGACCACTCTTTCTTTCGTTACCGATGCGGTTGACCCCACCTCCGCCGCCGGTACCACTGCCCTGTTTGCTGCTATTTCCTTTAACAGCATATCCATTTGGAAAGCCGGTGGCTGGTCTGGCTCCGTTAAT